>JAMLFT010001855.1:0-28391 GCA_026544285.1 Pachyrhizus erosus | reverse complement strand
ATATATATATTCTTTCTCTCTCCATTATCAAAATTAGAATTTGATTGAAGAAAAAAAAAATATTAGGATTTGAATTATAGTGTAATGTCACATAGTTTTGGTAGTATAAAGAACAAGAATCTTGAAAATTCAATATTCATGTTTTTCTTAAATCAATATATATGAAAAAATATATTTAGACATCTTAATGGTATAGATACCTTGAGAGAGATAAAAAGATAGAAAAGCTAAGTGATTGATACGATTGATAATTGTTAAAATGGATTAGGACTTGTATAAGTCAACTTTGTCCACCATAAGTTTAAGCTGAGTTGGATTGAAAAAAATTTCTCTTTTCAGTTATGTGAAAAATCTAACTCGACCCACTTAAAACCTAACTCACCTGAGCTAGACCCATGATGAGCTAGGTTGACTCACGAGTTAGAAAAGTTCCATACAAAAATGTGAAAAAATTAACCCATTGGCCACTACTATGAAAACTTTCACAGTTGCCCTACTTGTGAAAAAAAATGACTCAGCTCATACTTTTGAGTTTGTACCTCACTCACAATTCACATTTACAAATTGAAAAAACCTAATCACTAGCCTCTCACCCACTTGCATCTGCGTGCCTCCTTCTCAACTCATAATCTCTTTCATAACATCACTCATAATCATTACATGTATTCCTCAGAAAGACACAAACTCATGTTTCCTAGTTGTGCTTACATCCTTACATTGGGTTGGTGTTGACGTGTCATGCAATCGTACACTATTTTTGTTGCAAGACTGCCATGTTCCAACATTTTAGCGTTCCAGTTATGATTTCGACAAACTAGTTATGACATTGTTGTTCCAGTTTTAAAAAAATGAGTTTTTAAATTTTTAATTTTAAGTGGGTCAACCCGTTTAATTCATTAACTCGTGATGAGTAGAATTAGGTTAACTTTTTAAAGGCTCGCCAAAAAGCAAGTCAAGTTAGGTTGACTCACCTAATAGTCAACATGTGGTGGCTCATTTTAACAATTCTAAATATGATGTAACATGAAGAAAGAGATTAAGAGAAATGGATGGTGTAAACAAGGTGTTGGGATTATTTGAGTGTCCAAGCATCATTGTCTATAAAAAATCTAGCTAGTAGCTACCAAATATATTTAATGTATGTTTGAAACCACATCTCCCACTAAAAAAACCCATGACAATTGAGCTTTTGATGTAGATGATAGAATTAGGAGCTTTAAGTTTGATGTGGAAAACCAACATCCATAATGAGAAATCAAACAAACTATTATACATAAACATCTAGTAAAGTCTCATAGTAGTGCATAATATAATTTTTTTTTTGTGTAAATATGCTCATTTCTTTTGGATACAAACATGTGAATGAACTTTTTTTTTTTCTTTTGTAAGTTGAAGAGAGAGACAACTCTTACCTCACAAATAAAAAAGAGAAGTGTGTTAAAGATGCCATATCAACTAAAAATATGGTCAAAATAGTATATATAAGTACGAATAACCTAGATATCTCTTGCAAATAGTTAGAATGATAAAGACTTTTTTTCATGCCTAAATACTGAGAGAGATTTTAGCAACATATTTTTGACACACTTTATTATTAACTTAAATTTATTAAAAACCATATAAGTTTCCAAAAAAACATAATCCAATGTAGATATTGTGTTAGAAGTTATAGATATTGTAGTAGAAGGAGTGTATTATAGAATGTGTTGTTAGCATATTAAAATACAAAACTTTGTTGAGTACTATGTTGAGAATATGTTTGATAAGTCAAGGGTTAATGTAAGAAAAACACGTTCACAATACAATTTTTTTGTCTTAGTGTGTATTTGAGTAAGTATTTGAACAATTGATTTTAAATGAAATTGATTTTGAAGTAATGTTATTTATGTTTGGATGTTATTTATCCAACACACAAGCTGCCTAAAGTTGTTTCAACTTAATCATTTTTCAAACATGTAAAAATGTACCTAAAATCATGTTCTTTGGTATTTCAACATGATTTTGGAGAATTTAAAATGAAACCAAACATGCACTGATTTTGTGAACCTTATGCACAATGTAGGTAGTTTCAAGGAAGAAAAATGAAAGAAAGGATGAAGGAAGAGGTTTCAGGAAGAAAGTGTTAAAGTTCTCTTATCTTTTAGTGATATGACCAAATTAGTGTATATAAGTGGAGGGTAACCTTCATCTTATAAATTGATTTTATAGAGTTAAATTAGACTCAAGTCTACATTTTAAGATAATACGAAGTCTATCCTAACAAATGTTGTTGAACTTATTGTGTCATCTATTATTGTACCACTCGCAAATGTCTAGTCTTATAAACTTCACATTTAAGATGTTTAATCCTTGACGTGAATGATGTGTTTTAGATAGTGATGTAGCTAAATTATTGTATATGAGTAAGGGACAACCTTCACCTTATAATTGGATTTTGTAGAGTTGAGTTAAACCCAAACTCATATTTGAAGACGGTATCAAACCTATCCTAGCAAGTGATATTGGACCTATTATGTCCCCTATGACTATCATGTCACCCATTATTAGGCTACTATTGGATCACTCACAGATATTTAGTCGCAAACTTCATGTTCGAGATATTTATTTCTCGATATTAGGAGATATGTTGGAGATCTCATATCAATTAGATACATGACTTAAGAAGAGTATATGAATGAGAGTAATTCTCATTTTATAAATTAACTTTATAGGATTGAGTTAGATGTATAATGTACAATTCTAAAAAAAAAGGGTTGAAAATGAAAAGGGCTATTAAGAAGTTATAAGAGAAAGAAAGCTTAAATAATTTTGACTTTTGGATGTTATCTAATGTATGAGATATGAGACAAAAAGTTAACTTTTGGTTCATTGAGTAATAAACTAATTTTTTTCTATTTTTTTATTTTATTTTATTCCATAATGATTTAAAAAAATAAAATATGAAATAACTCAAATAAGTATTGCTATGTCTTCTAATGTTTCATTTTTAGGAAATGGTATCCTAGGTTTTTTGGGTTGAAGATAAATATACTCTTTGGGTTAAATGACCTGCAAGTCTATCTTAGGTATATATGAGAGAGAGAGCTTAATCCACTAGAACTACAGTTTGACATATGCCTAAACGGCATTGTTAACGTTGCTTTTGCAAAATATCACGTTGAGACCATGCAATATGTCGTGTTACTCGTGTATTATATAACACATATACAAAAGATATAAACAGGTACGATTATTCCATCATTACCAATTTCAACCAAACTTTTACAAGCATATTTTGTTTCAAATAAAAAAAATTAACTCAAGAACACTTTTAAAATAATAATAAAAAAAAAAACAAGTCATTCAACAAATACCTGCTTGTCAGGATTTAGGTAAGAAATAGATGGAAAACAGGTAGTTGAACTTTTCAACTTCCCGCTAAAAAATGCCTAACAAGCTCTACATTCACTCTTGAAACAGGAGGGTGACAACAACACTGTCAACAAGTTGACCGTGCAAAAAGAAAATATCGCTAGAAAAAACCCTTCTGCAAAATGAACCTCAGAGCAAACATGGTGTAGATGGCAGACATTGCAGGCCTTGGAAACAGAATAATTATTGAAGAACTTAAACTTGATAATAGTTTATATGAACTGCTATATATATTGATCGCACTCCTATTCTTCATGAAGCTTTTGGGGACGTTGGAAAATGCATAGCGTGGTAGTGAATTAAATATGAAGCTTCTTCACACAAAATACGAAAAAGCTGAGCGTAAACTTCTCACAAGATCCTTCACTGTCATGCAAAATTCCATATCCATCTGCAAATTGCAGAAACAAACTCCCTTATTGAAAGAAAAATTATATTTTAATGGAACAAAATGATGAAAAACAACAACTGATGCGTACCTTAGGTGTTATTGCTATTCAATATAAATAGACATATTGGACTTGGTTTATGTGAACTAAGTTTTCAGCCATTAGAATAAGTGCAGAAATTACCTGAGCAATAATGGTTATATCAAGGATGAAACTCCCAAATGTCAAGGCACTGCTATTGATGACTTTTAGATGGAGTTTCTCAATTTCGCTGATTGTTTTCTCTATGACTCCTTTATTCTTCTCACAGTGCACTCTTACGAGGACATTTCTTTCACAAAATCTTGCTTCAATTTCAGGTAGTGCCTCATCAAATGTACCACCAGTTTCTGAAGAAGAGTCTTCAGCATCATCCGATAGCTGAGATTTCTTCACAATTACCACAGATTCCACAGTTCTCTTCCTGTTCTGTTCATCCTCAAGAGCACTCACTTTCTCTTGCATTTGCTTCAAGTACTTTATAGCTTCTCCAAGAACAGAAGCTTTGTCCATCTGTTAATAGGGAATTAAAAAAAATAAAAGATAGACTTTAAAGATGGTTTCAGGTGGAAAGAGTCACAACCTAATTAAGGTCCTGTTTGAATTAATTTTAATTTATGCGAAAATCTCAATTCATTTTATTTTATTTTTTCTTTAAATACTTATAAAGAACTTTATCTAAGTAGCACCTAAACAAGTAGCAACAGGATGGTAAAAAATTATTAAGAACTACGACAACAAGAAGAATTATTACTATTACTAGCATATAGTATTACATATTTAATTCAAGAGCTTCTTGAAATTGATGAATTACCAAAGGAAAATATCACAATCTTTTATAGTTTCTTAATAGGCTAAGATGTAGATATTTTAACAACATGAAGCAAGGAGAAATCAGCATTACACAACTAGTTAAATAAACTTTATGTGTTTAGCTGGTTTTTTATGTCTAAAAACCCAAACATGTGCTGAAGTTCAACGTATAGCTTTATGAAAGGCACAAGCATTAAACTCAGAATCATAATGACAAAATTAAGAAACACTAACCTTCTTTAGGCCGGGAACGAGAGCAGATAGAGCAATGAACCGTTGGCTGAGCTTCTCTCTTCGCTTCCTTTCAGCTATTATGTGATCTTGAGGTTGAGAAAGTTTAGGACGTGTCTCAATGATTTTAGCCTCCTGGCTAGCCTTAAAGAGATAGCTTTGATTCCCCAAGGTTCCTTGAGAGATCAACATGTCTGCAAGAGTGTTGTCGTCGATTTTAGGACACACCATCTCCACCTTAGGCTTCACTAGTCCCAATTCGTTTGTGTAGTTCGAATTAACAAATGAAAGAAGATTTGAGCCTGAAGCAAATTGTTTCTCTGATATCTGTTGTTGAATTTTGTTGTGATTCCAGCTGTTGTTTCTGAGTTGTTTTGCAGGTCTTTCGATTTCAGTTGGTGATGTTTCCATAGATGTGAAGTTTGGGTTACCGGAGAACAAATGCTTTTGTATACTCTCTCCAAAAGCAGCACCAGTTAAGCTAGTTGTATCGATAGAGTTTAACTGAAACTGATGGAGGAAGTTAGGATCCTCTATTATCCCCTGCAAAATCAGAAAACTTTATGCTCACTAGACACAAAGAAAAAGTATATCCATGTTTCACTCATTTATTACATATTTGCTTTGTTTCCTAAGTAAATGTTAATCTCCATCAATTAAATGATTCCAAAATATAGTCAATCACTGTGAATGTTTAAATGATCCACCATCAACTTCCTCAGTGTAAATTTATTTACCTCAGTTCCTTACTTCCAATTAAGAATACTTACTTACAAGAGATATTATCTTACCAGTTCAGGTAACCCTCTGATTGATGAAATCTCCATATGAAAACTCCTCATGCAATGAAAAACAGCTAAAGATGACTATCCTGGAAGAGAAGTTAGTAGCAAAAGCTGGTTAGTTTTGGTACTTAAATTTCATCTAGCTAATAGTAAGTAATGTTTGCTGAATGGCCATTACGCCAAATTCATGGAAGAAGGAAAGCCACGTACTTAAACTACAACATCCCATGTACATGCATTAGAATCAATTATATCTCAACTAAAGTGAGAAAAATTCTTCGGAACTTGCATTCATATACCACAACTATAAAGATCTTAAAAATAATGTTCCAAGATGGAGAAGAAGCTTACTGTTCAATAGATATAACAGCTTTCTGATGATTATATATTGCGTTGTTTGTAATTCCTTTTGTATAATCTACCTCACTGTATTCCAACACACAACACAGTTGCACTGTGATGCTCACGGGTTGTTGATGTGAATTGGCTTATACACAACAATAGAAGCCTATTTTCAACCAAGGATAATAGACTTATCCCATTTTATATTTTGGAGCCTCATTCATGCTGACAAATAAATACCTCCACCGATTGTTGTTTTGCGGACTTTGGCGGTGTTCTTCACCAACTAGATATTGAAATTTTGATGATAGGTTTTCAAATCAAAGGATAGTTCCTCAGTATGTGGTCCCTCTTCACGGCTCAAACCTCAAAGGTAATTATTTGCCTGACTCGTTTTTACCCTTTTGTTCATTTTTTCCCAAGTTACTTTCTTAGATCCTTCCTATTCAATTGCTCATTCTCCGGGTCAAAGATCATTGAAAATCATAACAAATAAGCAAGATATTCTAAGACAACCCGTTAGCAATTAACAAAATAGTGCAAGCATGTGTGATATATTGTAAGTCGATGCTTGCAATCAATTACCAGTAGGTAAGTTGTCATTTTCCAAATAACTTGGTTTTAAGGAACAGATCTAAAATTTTGTTCTTCAAAATACAATCAAGTTTTCATTGACTAGAGAAAATTTTAGCCAATTAACAAAGGGCATGTGTGGAGGGGAAAAACTTAGTGTGGGCCCTTCGAACCGGCATATTAAAGAGTCCACTCAATAATTAAACGGATATTCAAAATTGTAGAGATTATACTTTTGTCGTTTGCTAAAGAGTGTGAATACAAGTTAACCAATTATTAGACAAATAAATAGTACTAGTGTTATGATCAAAGGGTATAAAATAATAATGGTGGTGAGAATTTTCAAATAATTATCCAACTGAGTTGACGCAAATCCTAGAAACTCGGAACCAGACAATGCTAATTCCAGTTTTGGACGTGCTGGCTTAGAAATAACGATGTTGAGTGTTGGAAGTGGAACTATTTACGCCAAAGTACTTTTCTAAAAATCCTGCGTTACGTCCACTTATTACTCTCGCTTTCTCATCTGGCGGTTCCCACCTCTTAAAAACGAAAAGTAAATTGAAAATGATAGCTTCTTAATTTCAAAGTATAATTGAAACGACTCATTCCATGTCTATAATAAGGAAATTATTATATATTTAGATTATTTTTATTATTGTATAAAAGGTTTAATCATGAATCAAATAGGAAATCATGATTAAAAGTTGTATATAAGCAAGCACGTGAATTAATTTATGTAGTTATTTCAACTTAATTATTGGTTTCGAATCCAATCCTAAATAACTCCATCAAACATGGGTGTTTATTTGAATTGGTTTTCTAAAAGTTAATGATTACTATATTTAACGATTGTTTGAGTCAATATATAAGAAGGAAAGGTGTAAAAGCACGATTAAAATCATATTTAATGGACGAGCAGCCCTTATATAATGTTAGTTTTGATAGAAAATTTATTAGACAATTTTTGTAGGTCACATAACTGGTTATTAGAATCAAACTGTTACATGATTCATAAATTGACAATCCAACTTGTGGAGGTTGGCTTTGTTAAGTGGATTCTAGTTTAACTTGAAAATAAGTTATTTTAAATAAGATTGTCTTGGTTAAAATAATAAGGATGACAAAACGAATCAACTTAATTCGTTTTAGTTTGTTTGTCATTATTAACTCAAAAAATTGAATTAACGTGGACTGATAAACTTTTGATATATAAATTAAAAAAATACAACCTCTTTTAAGGATGAGATAGTGGATTAATAAGCTAACATATTAATAAAATAAAGAGAAAGAATTAAAAATTATAAAAACTAAAAAACTAAATGAAAAAATTAATTTCCTATTTTAGAAACATCGAACCTAAAAATAAAATAGAAATTAAAAATTTTACACTAAATTTTTATTGTTTTTGTTTTTTTTACCTATTTTAAAAAACAAAAAAGTATGGACCCAATAGGATGACACGTTAATACTTCTACCTCAACCCATCTTAAAAAAGTGGGTTAACTAAATTGGACCAACGAAGCAAGTCCATTTAACCACCCATATTAGATAACTTGATCGGATGCTCACAAGATATCGAAAGTCAGAGTCTTGACTTCATAATGTCATTTTGACATATCCATGGGAAAGAAAGATATATAGATCAGAGAGTGATCTGAACAAGTTTTATTATCCTTTTTTAAGTATTAAAGTTTTTTTTTTTTTTTTTTTTGTTTACATGCTAAAAGTTGTCCAATAATAAACAGTTTTTTTATAGTCACACAAGAGTATAAACCTTTCATTTAATGGATCATCCAGAACAAAACTCTAGTAATTTTTTGGTTTTTCTAGCAAAACAAAAGTAATGTTCACATGAATTTTCTTATTTTATTATACTTATAATGTATTTGGCTTTGCGTTAAGTTAGATGTTAGGCTAGACAAAAGCTATAACTTGTAACTTTTGCATATTTTACAAATTTAACGTAATTTTAGATATTCCGAAACGTACTTGTGTACAAATACACGCTTCTTATCTAAAAATAAAAATCATACCATCGAAGATCGGCAGTTTCAAATATCGATATTGTGAGGTTATTCCAAGGAAACGAATCCGCATAATGCAAACATAAATATAATTTATTTACTTTTCGCCATTAAATGAGGGAGTTATTCTTGTATAGGCACCAGCGTAACTATCCTTACACACAACAAATTGAAAATATATACTTCTAAAATAAAAAAATGAAAGGAAACAAAACAAGTAAATAAAAAAAAATGTAAGCTGGAACAAAAAAATATGATATGTGATTTTCAATTATTTTAGGTAAAATTTTCTTCCACTGTTCTAGTCAGGCAAAAAATAAATATTTTTTAAGAAAAAATCTATCCTTATGTATAATCAATTAAAAATAAACATCAGTAAAATAAATAAGAAACAAAATAAATATCATAAAAAACACATTTTATTAGAAATTCAACATCAATGAGCATGATCTTTTTCTCATTAATTGACTTTGAAAGTTTATTAATTAGACCTAGACTCAGATTATTTTGTATAAAATAATTGAAATTCACATGTCTTGTTTTATGTTACATTTCAGGCTATACAAAAATAACTCTAAACTAGAAATTGGATATTTGTAGTTAAAAAAACTTGCAGATAATCCTAATGAAAGTTAATTTTTTTAAGTATCTTCGATTTTATCTGACATGTAATTTACACACAATTGGGAATGGATTTTCTCGTGTTAAATCTTTATGTTACGTTATCGTATATGAATTTTGTTTCTATTTCTCTTTTGATATACATTAAATAAGTAAGGCGTCATAAAACTTTATTAATATTTATTAAAAGAAAAATAAAATTTATTATATGAAAAATTTAAATGAGTAATATCAAATTAAAGCCACCACATACTTAGTTATACAAAAAAAAAATATACAACTTATAATTTATATTCTTTGAATTTACTTTAGTGTGAGGCACCAATATTTGGAGATGAGAATTTTATCCAAATCCGTACTCATAAAAAAATATTTGTAATAAATAGAATAAATATCTACATAAATAAGAATGAGGATGAAATGAATAATTATTTATAAAAATTAATAAGAATGAATATGTACTTATTAATATATATAAATATTTAATTATAATATGTTAATATCATATATATATATATATATTTAATTAATTATTATTTAATTAATAAAATATATTATTGATGTCTAAATACTTAATTATAAAAAAGATTAAATTTTTCTTGTATTTTCATACATTGTTATAAATTATTATTTAAATTAAAAGAAAGTAGTTAGAGAAATGTATCTATTATCAGAGCAAAAGAGAGAAAATCAATGAGTTAATTATGATATTAAGAGGGTGTTATTAACAAGTATTATAAAACAACAAAAGATTTTAATTTATAAATCTTGACAATTAGTAATTTAAAAGAGTACATGTAAAATTAATTTAATTATTATTATGTTATAAATTAATTTTATAAATTTATTGTAATATACATTAAATTTATAAATTATATTATATTATTATATTAAAATAATTGATTGTTTTTTATATAGACTAATCACATAAATTTATATTTAGATAATTTAAAAGTGAGATTTTAATTTAAAAATAAAAAATTTTAATTAATAATTTTTTATTAATTTATTAATTTTATACATAAATAAAATGTCGGTAACTGGACGGGGATACGAGTATATAGATACTCAACTAGTATGAAAATAAAAATTAAAGTGACTGTGAACATATGTATGAGAATAAATACGAATAATTTTTTCAAACACAAATACAAATACGGTTTTATCCACTGTGATTTCTACCAACAGTATTTTTGTGTATAATACAATTACACAAGTATTTTTTGGTAGTAAGAATACAGGTACACAAGTTGAAGACAAATTAAATCCACTGGATAAAAAAATCAGGGATAATTGACAACATAACTAGTGCCATCGAATCAAATCGCGTGCAAATTTGTTACAACAAATGCAAAACGCCAAAACATGTCTACCATTCCATGGTCCACTATGTATATTATCTACTTCTTCAATTTCAATCAAATCATTGCTATCAAATATCATCCATGCTTCCGAATTTCCATCATATCTAACCACCATTAGTATAATCAGTCACCAATGAACGCTAACTATTAGCTAAAGAAAACCTAACTTTATGCATTATACTTGAAATAGTGAAAACAAGGTAGAAATAATAGGAAATATTTTAATTTTAATAAAAGTACAACTTGAATAGTAGATTGAGTTCTAAATGTATTTTAGTTATTATACTCTAATACTCTTGAATCTTCCGGTGCTTGGACCAATAATAAATATTTATAATGATGTTTAGATATGGATCTAGAGTTATATGCATTACTAACATAAAAATTCTTGATAAACTCTGTACTGCTTTGAATTTGAGAAATTGAAATCATATTGTGTATATACATACGTGGTTATATGTACCTTTAAAAGATATAATGAATTTTTATTTTCTCCTTAAGCCAATGCAGAGGTAGGATATAACAACGTAGATCTGCTTGGTCAAATTTGTACACAATTTCATATGCTTTTGGATAATGAACCCTGCTGACATGATTAGTTGCAATCTTAAAATAAAATAAGCACAAAATATTTGTGATAAAGAGTTATGAAATTAAGTTAATGGTTAAAAAAAAAATGAAAAAAAGAAAGAGAGGTCGTAGGTTTTCATCTTTTTGACTAACAATTTTTTTTTTTGTAAACATAAAAAAAATATTTGTTGTAAGTTATTTACTTTAAACTCATTAATTAATATAAGACGTGTTCTCTAAAATTATCCCTGGACTTCAAGTCTCCAACTAGCTTGATCCAGTTACATATAACTTGCTTTTAATTTTTATCCGTTTGAACTTTAATTCAAGTTTGGATCTTAGAGGTTTATCTCATCGTTTTAGTGTATGTTTCTCTTCTTGAGTTTTTAGAGGTCTGACTTTATTTATGAAATCCTTTTCTTGATTTCTTTGTATTCTTTTTCTGTTTTTTCTAATTTGGGTGCCAACCTCTAGCAGTCTACATGTCTTGCTTGCTGGAAAATGATGGATCCATATTTCTCCAATAGCAAGGTTAGTGTTTATGTTCAAATTTCAGTTTAAATAAATGATGCAACTCCCATGTGTACAGCAGTGCAAGATGAGTTCTTAAAAAAAAGACTTAGTTTGAAGTGCAACAGCATCACCAAGGAAAGAAATCAAAGTTGAGCCAATATATATGTAAATAAAAATAAAGAAATCCCTTTTGCTCCGCTGTATGCATAACAACAATATGATATTCGCTGTGGTTGCATTATTGAAAAACACAAACTAATTAACAATCTGTGTACCCACACGACAAGTGTGATGATGCTCTCACACTGTCCTCATAGATGTTATAGGCTGTTTCTAATGGATTGAGATATCAAAATTGGCAAGTAAAAAAATAAATTAAAGAACTTAAGAAAAGAGAAACAGAACAGAAAAGAGTGTTTTCAATGTATTGAAACACGAGAGAACATCCTTTTTAGCTACAAAATGTTCATATTATTTTCGGTAATGTGTAATAAAATTGATATACTAAAGATAATTAAGCAGAAATAATAAGTAGTTACTATGTTTAAAAACAATAATAAAACTATTAAAACTAAATATTTAAAACAGTAACTAAGTAATCCCATAATTTTTGTTATAAAAAAAAGTTCCGGATTTAAAACAGTAACTAAGTAATCCCATAATTTTTGTTAAGTTTTAGATTCAATAATTTCTTTTAAAATATTTAATGAATTTAATATTATTAAGACTTTTAAGATAATTATTATATAATTTAACTAAGTTATTATATATGATGATTTTTTTATACAATTACAGTATAAAATTATTTTATATTATTAATATATAATTTTTATTTTTATATATAATACACATAATAAAAAAATTTAGAGATCCAATTATTATACATGTAAGAGATAAAAAAATTTAAAATTTACATTAGGTCGAGTCCACATATGTGGAACTTATGTGGGCTCTATTCAATTTTTATCTTGTAAGTACTATTAGTTGAAATTTAATATATTTTTTATTTAACACATTTTTTTAATATTTTTTTATTATTAGTTGAAATTTAACATATTTTTTATTTTAAACATTTTTTAAATATATTTTTTATTATTAGTTGAAATTTAATAAAAATTTTAAATTTCAATGAACTTCATTTTTCATTTAATCTTTATCTTAATTTTATGATTTTTAATCAATAATAAAATATATTAAAAAAAGTGGGTTACTAAGTACTAAACCACCTCATGAATATAATATATTCTTAAACGTAAACTAAACCGCCTAATGCAAAATTTTAAACCTTTTGAAATATTAAAAAAAATGCGACAATACTTAACTCAGTTATACTTCACTCAACCAGGTATGTAAGTCAACTTGAAAAAAGGTAGTGTGTTAATTGAATAGCATATATAGAATCGTATGTATTAAATGAGTAAAGGACGTTTTTTATTTATTTATTTATTTATGCCCGTCTTAATTTTACTAATTAATCCAACTTAAAAGTTACTAACATTAACGGGAAAATATAGAAGTAAACTAGTAAGTATTGATCATTATAGATTCTAATTTGAGTACGATTAGGAGCATACGCATGACATAGATTTGAGATGAAAAAATAATATAAAAAACTTAAAAATAATTAAATATGACAATTAATGATTTAAAATGTTAATATAAAATCTTAGCATAAATAAATAAAAATTAAAATAATTCATATTTCTTAAAAAATATAAAAGATAAGTGGTTTTTTAGAATAAAAAAATAAATGTTAAATAAAGATTAATTCATACATTGAAAAATAAAATGAAGTATAAGAGAATATATTTTCGTATTAAAAAATGAGAAATGACTTTAAAAATAACTCTTTTTTCTTATCATTTATTTTTTAAATACTAATTATTATAATAAAAAATAATCTTAATTATTAAATTTTAAGAAAACGAAAAAAAAAATTCTTAAATAAAAAATTACAATCATTTAATCTCTTCTCTTAAAAAAATATAGCTTAAATTTATAATACAACCTTCGTAATTCTTACTTATTTCTATGTGATTTTTTTTATGGAAATGAGTTAACTTGACATAACCTTCATATTCTTAAGAATTTCTATATATATATATATGAGATCATATATTAATTTTTATAGTTTAGATTTGTTTAGTATTGATTACAAATTTTATTTAAAAAATATGAGATACAATAAAATGTAAAATAAGAATTATTTTTAATACATCACATTAATATTTAACAAAATTTAACAATTAAAATCATGTCTCATTTGTACAGGTCAAACAATAATCCTTATTATTAATAATATCTTTTGATTTTTTATTTATTAAAAAAAATCTTATTTAAAACACATACTTATCTCTTTCAACAAAGATTTAACTATGAAATTGAACATATAATATTATCATTTTTTTAATTACATTTTTTGTTTTTAAAGTTTTACAATGTCATAAAATTTATTTCACAAATATTATCTCTCAATTTACAAAATATTATAAATTTTGTGTACATATAAAAAAATTGTTAGAATTAAGATAATTCTATGATAGTTTTTTATTAATTGTGATTTTTTTTACGTGAAGACAAAACTTGCGATGCTTTATAAATTAAAGGATAGATTCATAAAAAATTTTAAAAAAATCTACAATATTATAAAATTTTAGAAAATAAATACAATTAATTTATTTATAATTTTTTTCTAATAGTATTATTAAAACTTTTCTAAAGTTTTGTGGATATAGACAATTATGCATGAAGGAAAGTATGAAGTATGGATGAAGCCAATTTTGTAGGTCAGATTCCAACTTACATAAGCATATACCACCTTTTTGAGTGGCGAGGCAACAGTGTCCGTCACGCGCTTGAACACAAACGTGGTATTGAGTCATTTGCAAACGGACATCCAATAGGAAAATTTGAACCAGAAAAAAAAATAAAAACCAAAACACTGCCACAAAGAGTGAGAAGAGAAGCCTATCAGCAAACAGTGTCTGTGAATCATCCATGGCGGCCACCAGAGCGATAACCATAGCCAGCAACTCGACCTACTCTCTGCTTACAAAGAAACCCTTTCTGGGTGGCACTGCCCTTTCCCTCAACAACCTCCAATTTTGTCGGACTAGGAGGTCTTACGCTTGCAGAGCCAGCTACAATCCTCAGGTTGTGGTCAAGGAAGAAGGCCAACCCGAAACCCTCGATTATAGAGTTTTCTTTGTTGAAAAATCTGGCAAGAAGGTACCTTTTTTTTTTTTTTATTGGCTCAGTTTTGTTTTTCTAATTTCTTATTAAACGGGCATTGAAATTTTGGGGTTTTTTTTGGGGGGTTTTGCTTTCAACTTGAAAAATGCGATGTTGGGTCTTCAAAGTTTCTTCCTTTGTGCCATTGCAGTGGAAAGATGATGGTGTGTGGTCTGTAATGGTTATCACTTCCTCTGTGTTTGCTTTTTATTTGTTTGATGAAAGTGTTATAGTAATGTCTTGTTTAATAGTTCTGTTCTCTTTGATGGATCAATGACCTGCTAAGTTGGTGTACGGATAGTGTTAAGGCCGATGTTAACTAATTTTGAATATTTGTTATATTTCACAAGCTCGTTGAGATATTCCGTTTATGTGTGTGCATGTGTGTGTGTGCGTTTTCCCTTTCTGTCATACTTTTCGTCTGCTTTTATGAATAGATTGTATGGCAGATGCCAAGTGAGCTGTTACTTTCTGGTTTCTGCTTGTTGCAATGTTTTCTGGGGAGTCAAGAGTTAGATTTGCTTAATATCTTGCAAGCTAATTACTTTGTAGTTATGTAACAAGACTTGGTATACAATGAGATATTGGCCTTTTCAACAAGGAAAAATAAAAGTAATGTTAATGAATGAATTTCCTGCTAGTGCTATGTGAGCTACCTGTAACAACTGTAAATGTGTACCTAATAAAAGTAATTTGTAAAATATGTAGGTTTCTCCCTGGCATGATATTCCCTTGCGGTTAGGTGATGATATATTCAACTTCATTGTTGAGATTCCTAAAGAATCCAGTGCAAAGATGGAGGTTGCCACTGATGAGGTTTTCACTCCCATAAAACAGGATATAAAAAAGGGGAAGCTCCGATATTATCCGTGAGATACAACTTCAAAGCTCATACTATTCCTTTCTTTTTTCTCACTTACATTATTTATCTTTGACCATTCCCTTTTAACATAAATCTATTTTTCTAATCCAATCAAGAGTTTATATTTATTGATGGTACATTGTTGATATAATGTCCTGTGGTATGTCTTCTTTGCTGTTGCGTATTTATAATCATAAATCTACCTGGGAGCTTCAGCACCCATTGCCGGCCTTTGATAGTTACTCTTCCTTCCATGATGTCATTTTCATGTTATTTTGGCTATAACAATTGAAGCATTTTGCACGTCACATTCATCACTTCTTTGGCTTCTTTTTTACTTTCTTTTGTTTTGGTTGATGTAGCTAGATTGATTTGGTTCTATATTGTGCCTATTCTGAAACATATCTCATGCTTGTTCTCCAGCTATAATATACATTGGAACTATGGCTTACTTCCACAAACATGGGAAGATCCATCTTTTGCAAACTCTGAAGTTGAAGGAGCATTGGGAGATAATGATCCAGGTACTCCAGTAATGATGATTGTAGACTACCATCTTTTCATAATGTTTTCTTACAAATGCAACAAGCGTGTCTAAAATTCTTGTTAAGCTGTAGTTGATGTGGTTGAGATTGGTGAAAGACGGAGGAAAATTGGTGAGGTTCTCAAGGTCAAACCCTTGGGTGCATTAGCCATGATTGATGAAGGAGAACTTGATTGGAAAATAGTTGCAATTTCATTAGATGATCCGAAGGCGCCATTTGTGAATGATGTTAATGATGTTGAGAAGCATTTTCCAGTAAGCTCTATCACCTAACTAGCTGATAATTTATTTCCTAAGTCTGTAGTTTATTTATTAGTTTGTGATTTTTGTCCAAGCTACCTACTTAGGGCAGTCAGCTTATTTACTGTTACTGCAAAATTACTACAATGACCGCTACGTCAATTTGAATAGTACTGGTTGTACAGTAGATATTGGGGATTTTCACTTTTCAGCTTAAGTGCTTATATAAGAAGATAAGTCCAAATAAGTTTCATGAAAGTTCTTCTGAACACCCCCTTGATCTGATTAAGGGCACAAGATATTATGTGTTTCTCATGAGCAATCTATGTTAAACCTGCTTTCATTAAGATGTTAATATTTGTGCTAGATGCTCAATTGGTGTCATGATCGGCAACTTTTGTTTGTTACACAATCTTTGGTTTTCTTCAGGGAACTCTAACTGCAATTAGAGACTGGTTCAGAGACTATAAGATACCCGATGGAAAGCCTGCTAATAAATTTGGGCTTGGCAACCAGGCAGCAAATAAGGTATTTTTACTTGAAGTATCACAAGGAATTCTTTACTCTCTGTAATTCATGACAGAGTTTAGCAGGTTAAATATTATTTTAAATGGTTTATTGGTTATTGGTAAGGTTACTGGTATAGTGTCTTTCTGGCTGCTTTTTTTCTTGAAGAAGTTGGTTGCCTTGATTACTGTAGGGGTCAGGGGAATAGGAGACTATTATTAGGATTACAAGTGATAAAACATATTCTTCTTTGTGTAAGATTACTGAATTAGATTCTTGGACTTGGCTGAAAATTTCTATAACATAAATTAATAATGAAAAAGATAAAAGTAGTGCATTAATCTTCTGCAGTGATATCATTATTGGTGTTAGTGTGCTGGTCATGGCCTCTGATTGTTAACTCTTAAAACTTGTATTTGGTGAACAGGATTATGCGCTTAAGGTCATAACAGAGACCAATGAGTCCTGGAATAAACTTATCAAGAGATCAATTCCCGCAGGAGAGTTGTCACTTGTGTAGAGATGTATTGGGGGAGTGTCTATTCGTGCCACTGCTTGCATTTTCTACAATTTTATTTATGAAGTAGCAAAATTTTCTGTTGAGCTTCCCGGTTATATCTTTGACATTAATGTCCATTTGCCCAGGCGTTAGTCCAATAAATTCATCTTGTGTATTCTACATTTTATTTTGTCTTTCTTTTTTCATATTTCTTTTTAATGGGGTTAACGATGGTTCTCGAATAGGAGTGGGATAAAGCTGAAAAAAAAAACAATTGAATGATAAACTTAACCGCATAAACAGTGGACGGTTGTTCCCTATCTAAATAACTGGCAATTTCTTAAGATTGTTACATAAATCGCATTTTTCTTCCTCGATGAATCTTTTCAGTAGTTCACAATGACAATTTCCAACTGCCAGGGAACTACTGAGTATAACAACCTATACGGTCAAAATGTTCAGAGTTCATTTTCAAATCACCAGAGACCATATATAAACGAAGAGGGTTTAGCAGTGGGCGAAAAAAATAAAATAAACAGAGTGTAATATGATGAAGCATAAAACTGAAATATACTATTTTTAAATAATTTTCTTTAACCAAGAGCAAATACATACGTGTAAACATAATAAATGTACAAAGAAAAAAACAGTTATTTACATCAAGTGGCTATAATTGTGCTAAATACTGTCCTTGGACAGGCATCAGAAAAAAAAAAAAAGTCAATGTTCTTTAGATTGAGAAGGAGATGCTGATGTTTCTCCAATCTTCTCTTGAAGCAACGGCATGGTGTTTGACCTTTCAATGTTTGATACTTGATGCTCACTGTCTTCATCAAATCGATCCACACTATGTAGAAATATTCCTGACATAATATACATGAATAACAAATAGACATTTATAATTTCGTTATGATTATAGAAATTTAAATACTTCATCTTGACTTGAAAATAACTAGACAAGCTAATTTTTATGTGGCTTAGTAACATCCATCTTAGGTATAATTTAATGGTTGTAATATGTTTTGTTTTAATTTAAGGGTGAATTATTTTAGTCATGTCCAGTAGAGCCATTTTCAAATATTAAACATCCTTGCTCTGACAAGTATATGTAAAAAAAATTACAAACGAGGATTATTCTTTGTAGTAAATAAATCAAGAAGAAATTTCCATGATGACTTACCGATAAACCATACTCCAGCTGCTAGAAACAGTATGGATGTTAGGATCAATGCTGTCGTTCTCCAGTTGTTAATATTATCCTGCATTATCATTATGTATGAACAACCATTAAAATATTGTATACCACATTATACATTCTGTGACCTGTAATTTTCTCTGCCTCCACCTACCTCCCTCTCGTAAGTAAAGGACCCAACACTTGCTGCTATTTGACTGAGCAGTGAGAACAGTAGAACTTTGGGGATAAATTTTAAGCCATGTTCTTAAAATTTATGACGGCTATCAATGCAATTTATGTAAACTATGTTACGCATATGACATTTTGGATGTATTAAAATCTCCCTAAATATACGCATAAAAAAATCTCCCTAAATATTCTACCAACACATCCCTAAAAATTTATTCTCTTATCACAAGCATTTAGCCTAAAAACAAGTTTGTTACTTTTGATAACAACACAGTTATATGCACCTGATTTTGCATTATGTACTTATTTGACATTTTTTTCCTCACGAACTCAGGCATCATGTGAGGAAAAGTCACAATTTCCACCTTGGTTACTCAAACTAACGACTAAATGTAAAAAGGAACATGAAGTGTTCAGCAATGCCAATACAAGTAACGTTAGCAAAAGAATCGCCAAGACATTGATTTCCCATGTTAATCAACTCAACAAATAAACTAAAAAGGCTTACCTGGAGAACTCCAACAAGAGGCGAGGAAGGTACATCTCCAAAGATATGAATAGCAACAGTAGACATAGCCATAGATAGAGGCCTCAAACTTGGTTTAACACAACGTAGACATACATAATTCACTGGACCCTGAAAAGAAATTGCAGGCAAACATTTAGTGCAAAACTTCCAACTTCTGATCAGGTTACAGAAGTGGTTTCTAAGGAACAACAATTTAGATTAGATCTAATGATCACATTCCATCTCATGTAGAAAATGCAAAAGTCAGGAATTTTCTAAGCTACACATGCTGTACAAACTCAGTAATTACTAGTTACTAGTACCATACTACTGTTAAATGATTATCTTCCAAGTTTCAGGATAAAACTATTAAGACAAATTGATATAAAGAAGCTGGGATATACTCTGCATGCTAATAGATACGGAAAAAGGGACAAAAAACGTTGTCTCCTGAAACAAGCATACAATTCAAAGCTTGAAATTCAAAGGACAAACCAACCATAAGACGGCTCTTAGTTCTTGGAGAAAGTTTTCATCTAATTTCCCAAATAAAGTGATTTTTCTTATAAAAAACATAATTATTCATCAAGAGTTAACTTGGCCACATCAAGATCAAAAGCTTATCTAACAAAAGAAAACTTAGAGTTGCTAAAATATTCATAGATGATAAGTATGTAAAAAGGATAGTGTTTCAATATAGCAATTAAACATAAAGAGATATTATTCATATAGAAGGTACCTGAGTGGCAAAAACAAGAAGTTCACCAATAGAGAAAAGAGCAAGGAAACCATACATGCTTCTGAATAAGAAGGCACCAAAACAAAATGCAGCACCAATAAATGTAGTCGTTGAGAGAAGCTGCAAAAGAATTGTGTTTAGTAGGGGAGAACATGAAGAAATTAAATTACATTGTGTAAATTATATTCACTCTTACACTATTCAATACTTTTTAATCAGATAATTTTGTTTGAAAACCTTCTGTTAGATTAAAAGTCTCTTTCATATAAATTATGTTTATAAAATTTTATATTAATCCAAAATTATTTGATACTCTGTTAATGTACATCAAAATTAACATAAGATATATATTTTTAAAATATATAAAAATATGAACATTTGATTATCTTTTTATTGTTTTTCAATTTTGAAAATCTTGACACAAGCAAGTTAGGTAATATAGAGTTCTTATTCATCGGTTGGATTGATAAAAATCATACATTCAGACTTTATATTGTGCAATTCATGGCTACACTTTAAGATAAAATATTCAACATTATGACGCCCATCCAGAATATCACTATTATGAAACACTTTTTTCCAACCTGTCACATAATTTTAAGAATTTCAAAACTGCGATCATGATGCTTAAAACTTATTGTTGTTACGCATGCCTCACATAAGAGGCTGGTCAGTACTGTAGGTGAAGCAATTTAAATTTAAGTCTTAATATTTTCAAGTGCATATGCCTGATCAAAAAGCCCATTTACAGATTGTAACCTCCATAATTAAGGCAGCAGCTGTTTAGTGGGGATGCATAATCCATAGGCAGAAAAGTTCATTGGCAACAAGTAGGCACCGAGTGATTTGTCGTACTCAAACATGAGGTGATCATTGGTTAGGGATGGTTTATAGATCATCAAATTCCCACAAATGCAACGAGAAATGGATCTGTGTAAATGATAAAGATCATATGGCATAAGAAACCATGACCCTAAACATAATTTGCCTATTTTATATGGGACATGCATTCGTTTTCTACTACCATAGTCTGGTCTATAGAACTTTTATTGCAAGAGAGGCATAAGCCTGATCAATCTAATCCAGTTCATATCAGGTTTATTTAAGATTTCAGGATTGTTGCAAGGAACACTCGAGTAGATACTTCTGAGATTGACAGGCGAACTGGTAGGGACCAGGGTAAGATAATGGACAATATACTAGATGTAAATAGTGTGCAAGTAAAAACATAATAAATTACATAAAAGTAAGCCCATATCTGAATTTAAATACCAACCTTAAATGCATTTGATAAGGTGTTACTCATATAATCCAGAACAAAGCCTCCAGCTAAAGTGCCCACTATTCCACATACAATTGTAATTCCCCCAAATATCAAGTCTGCATCAGTCTACCAAAGTAATTGAACTTTAATATTACAATAACATATTATATCTTACATGGAAAGTGAGTTTAATGACTAGTCATGTTTAAATTGCATGCAAGAAACAAGATATATAAGAAAGAAAGAAGGCACAACTATAGTAGTACAATCATGTGCATAAGGGGTCATTGGATGAAGCAAAATTCTCACCATGTGATATATATTATAGCCAGCTTTAGGCCCCCAATATGAGTAAGCACCTATGACAAAGTTGTATGCTATGTAACCTGCAAATAGACATTCAAGTAATGGAATTAAATAGACAAAGTAAAATAATATGACTGCTAAAAATAAAATACTTATAGGATATTAAGAAATGAAAGTTCACAGGGATCTAAGCTATCCATATCGACTATCCATGTAGCAGCCTCTCACATGAATTTACCAACAAAATAAGATAAGTAACACAAAAGCAGTCAATGCATACTAGAGTTAATGGGAGAAAGACGTACCTAGAACATTGACAACATAAACCTTATCAAGCAAAAGTGCTTTCATGTCATTCAAAAATCTTGAGAACTTTTTGAATATTTGGGTTGCAGATTTTGACCTAAAATAATAATCAGTCAGATAGAATTTTTAATATATCGGCCACTAAATGATGGATGTCAGAGTAAGTGTTCTCACTTGGAATGATCATTTGAGCTTCTATCTCTAAGCTCTGCCTTTAAGGACTGTGACTCGTCTTTTCCATTTGAAGCCTCCATAACTTCGAATGAAACAAGTGAATTTTGTCAAGGCTAAAATAAAGAGATTTTGAATTAGAAACCATTAACCAGCAACAAAATGGAAACCTAAATTTTCAGTGGATTGTAATATACTAGATGAGAACTGAGTATTAGAATACCAACTTTACACTCCTAAGAAAAATATTACTTCCTTTTTTTTTTTGGGGGGGGGGGGTGAGGAATAAAGATTCCCCCTAAACAAACAGTATAACCATAAAAGTAATAAGAAAAAGGAACAGTATTCATTAAATGCTCAAAGGAGAAAACCAATCTCTTTACATATCTTACATATCTGATCAAGAGACTACACACCCTTTAACTGCAGCAACCCACTATGAAACAAGGAATGCAAACCCATCCCACAAGAGATGAGCTTATAAGAATTCTGCCTAAAATTTATTTTTTCTAGCAGATTTATCATTGTAAAAATTGTATCTATGAAACTGCCATGAATATACTAAAAAAAATAGTCTATAGTAAGCACTGGAAATTATTCTGAATCATACGAATTAGATGACCCATTGTACTTTGAAAAAGATGTTGTGTTTAGGTAATACATAATTCTTAGATACCTCCTAATGCAACTGTCTCAGGTGTCAGTGCCTTTCTTGAATCAGCAGGAAGAAAACCTGGATCCACATGTAGTTTAGAGATGAAAAACAGTAATAGAGGTTCACAAGAAATGAATGCAAGCCAAATGTGCACCTCTCAACTGCAGAGGCTTCATAAAAAGTCCTGAAATAGCAAATGGAAGCATCAACAAAGACTCTACCCAGAATGCATAACGCCAGCCAAAATGACTTCCAACCTGTTAATCAATATAGAAAGGATGAAATCAAAGAGGGAAATTTATTTTATTTCTTTAAAAGAAAAAATAAAGAAGCAAATACACATTGTTTGTTTCTGTAGTGTGAGTATCTAAAGGGCAACCCGACACTTATCATCCTATGTTTTCTTTTCTTAGAAGGTCAATATCTCGTTTCTATGAGAAGGAGAAAATTATCATTTCAAATTAATTATAAATCCACTTCCTACTTTTAAGAAAATCTCTTTTCAAAATGTTTTATCATTTACAGTTTTAAACTCAAATTTTACTTTTCATTTATTTTTAAAATTTTAGAAAAATAACTATGCTGTCATCCTATATTTAAATTAACACTTGCAAAAGAAGCTTAAGAACTGAATACTATTTTCTGCTAATGAGTACAAGTTGACTAAACATACATACAGGGAGGCTAATCCTAGTATTTATAGGCTATAGTTTCTGTCATAATTACAGTTAAAAAAGGAAACTAAATTAAAATGAAATAAATCTGTACAGATAAAAACTGGAATAATGAAATAAGGACAGAATGTCATTCGCTCTAACATTAAACTTATATATTTCCACTAACTACAGGTGATACAATTAGTATTTAACAATGGTACAAAAACGGATAAAGACTTACCAAACCACCATAGACATAGCCAAGTGCATATCCCGATGGTATACACATGTAAAATATTGCAAGCCATGCTGTTTTCTGATACATACAGCCCATATGAGACAGTTTTCCATCAGGGAATAAAAAAAGAATCAATCATAATGACAGATGACATTCCAACTACCAAGAAGGATACAGAGGATGTCATCAGGTTTTATAATATTACATCTTTAAGCCATTGAAATGTTGAAAAGAAGCAAACTTTGCACAACTCAGGCTGATCAAGTGATTACACCTATTAGAGCTAAAATTCTTTTATGAATGCTTAATAGCACTCAGTATCACTTAAACTGTTAAAATTTGATTAGCACACTATTAAATTTAAGATTCTCGAAACATTGAAACAGTGTTATTTTCATTTCAGTTATGTAGTCACTCACCAAGCTTGATTAGGCTACTAACATTAAAGGTATCTAGAAAATGATAGTTTCGCTCTAAAAGAACACCCACCAAAAGCCACTGACAGCTTAATGGACTAAAAGAAATGTTTCTTCAACATATAAGTTCAAGAATTGAACCCAAATCACAACTGAACAAAGTAAACAATAATCTACTACAAACAGTAATGATTTATGATCCCCCAGAAGATAGCATATATTCACATCATACTTGCAGTTTGATCCTCAACACACCCAAACTTCCACAAGACCATTGTTTTGCAGTTTAATAACAAACGACGTGTGAGAGCTTAATAGTGAGCATAACAGAGCGACAGAGAATAGACATTCTTCAAATCTGAAAGCAGCTTCCAAGGGAAAGAAACAAACCTGAGTAACTGGGGCATTGTCATCAATAAAAGGTGCTGCAAGACTTATAAATGAAGCCTCACCAACACCAACTAGCCTATAGAGAATATTGAAAGCACAAGAAAAAAGAAAAAGAAAATTATTATATTTTCATCCTTCTGTTTAATTACTCAATAAAATTGCGTAACTTTAAAATTAAAGAGATTAGACCACTTACATGCGACAGATTGAAATGGACCAGAAATTAAAAGAAAAACCACAACATAGAGTTGCAAGAGTCCAAACTGACAATCCAACACCTATAAGTCTAAATGGATTTACACTGCAAAATATAAGAGTTATGTAAGGGTTAATATGCAAACTGATGATAGTAATTATAAATCACAACAATCATGTGGTACATGTACAAAGTATATAATGAAAAATCCAAGTTTCACACCGGCTAAAAAATAGTCTCAAATAAAGTATATAAGTGGAGAATAACTCTCACTCTACGAGTTGACTTTTGGGGTTGAGTTAGGTCCAAACTTACATTCTTAGATAGTAATAAAGCTTATACTAAATCCATTAAAAACAGACTACCTACCATATTATTCATGCACCAAGCCTAAATGCGTTGGACGTAAGGAGGTGTATTTGGAAAAATCCAAGTCTTACATTGGTTAGAAATAGTGCCAAGATAAAGTATACAGATAAGAGCAACCCTCATCCTATGAACCAACTTTTTGGAGTTGATTTAGGTCCAAATCCACATTCTAAAAAGACATTATAGGTTAGAAATTTACAATATGTAATAATTATGTCTATCAAGCATAAGAACTTTAGTTTAGCAGACAAACAGTTGAATAAATTGATAACCAACTTTTATGATAATTTATGTTGCAATATATTTTAGCTACATGGTTGCAACCAACAAATCGTTGGTTCAAGTGGTCCTAGGTTCGGTTCCCTTAAGCAAGATCTCTAGTTCAAGTCTTGTAGATGGAAAAAACGTGGTTGGAAATGAAAACCTCATCAAAGGTGGTCAATTAGGTTTTAGTCATCAACAAAGTCAGTAATATTTCATACCAATAACATGGTTATCAAAAAAATAAAATACATTATTGCATTAATTTTAAAATTTGAACATTATAGCAAAGGTGATTGTCTTAACTACATATTAAATTGCACATTATTAAAAGCCTGTTCAGCTTTCAGAATTCTTCATTTATAATTTATCTTCTAAAGCATTAATGGGTTGAACATTTAGGCTAAATAAGGTACAGCAGTAAGAATAGGCTTCGACTAATTACAGCACAGTTTTTACCTCTTTGCTAGAGAGGCAAATATTGGAGAAGCCACGAGAAGTCCAACCATAAAAGCAGATGATAAAACTCCATCTTCAAAATTGTTCAAGTTAAAATCCCCCCTGCACAAAAGGTGAAAAGGATATTGTCAAAAACTACTATATAGCTGGAATTTTACTTCTGCATATTACAGTATTATATGTCATGACATCTGCAACAGTTATCTTGCAGACTAAATATTAAATTCTACTTCTACATTCTGCTGGGTGATGCTTCTCCTGCCACTCTGACATGCATTAGTCATAGTAAGACAAAATCTGCTAACCAAGCTAGAGACCCAAATTCTTTCTCTTCTTATTACAATAATTTAACTAAATCTTGCGTGAATCTCAATTCAGTATGCTTTCATTTCTTATTAACTTTTTAAGGTAAACCACATTTTAAAGCCACGACAGCACCCTCTATCCTTGATTTCTTGCTCTGAAATAAGAAAGTAACACGAAAAACCAAAGATGCAACTTTGATAAATTGACTTCAATTTATTCATGCAATTATTATTCAAAACCTGTGACAGCTACATTAAACATGCTGTTGAATATACCAAAAATATGAACCCAGAAAAGTCAATAGAGGCAATGTGTAAATTTCGAGTCAGTTGTGTGAGAATAGCTGAAGGTATACATGCAAAATATAATATCAATTATTGTGATTTATTCTGAATTGTAATTCAGATTTCCTATTATGTGATTAGAACTGTCTTTTAGTATTTATGGTAAAATCTTATCTTCCTGTTCCAATTAGTTTAGGTTTAAATATGAAATTGGTCCCTAAAAAATAACACTTTTTTGGTTTTAGTCCTTAAGAAAAAAGAATGATTTTGGTCCTTTGAAATTTTTTTTTAGTCTCTAATATCAAACAATATTTTAGTTATAATCCCTGTTATCTTTTAAACGATGATTTTTACAGTATAGTGACTTGCTATATTATTAAGAAATCTAACAGGATAGTCACATGCAATTTTTTTTTGTTAAACTCTGTTTTTAAATTTTTTATTAACTAGTTAAACACATTATCTGTTTTGAACAATTAGAAATTTAAAAAATAATTTATTGAAAAAAATTACATATAACTGAGTTAACAGATTCTTTGGTATAAGTTATAGGACTTTTAAAATCCTTATTATGACATCATTTAATATTATTATTTGATAATAAAGATTAAAATAAAACTAAAAAAACGCTATTTTTTAGAAATCAAATTAATATTTAAGTCATAAGTTCATTTTTTTTGGAGTTACATATATCAAGAATAATTTAGCCATTCATTTTTATAATTCTATTCTACTCTTTGAGAATCTCTAGCTTTAAAATGGAAAACACCACTAAACCCCCCTCCTAAAAATTGGAACAAACCCAACAATTTAAAATCGGTGTATGGAAAATTAAACGCCAAGAGGTGAGGGAAATGATCCTGAGTATATCTTACTGTATTCCAGAGCCAGAAGTGCAGGCACCACCCTCAGTGCACGTTCCCCTAGTTCCATTAACACCATTGCTTGCTATGGCTCCTCGATCCACATAGTTTAACAAGTTAATCACGCAAAATATAGCAAGTATCCTACAAAACAAGATATAAAGTAATCACAATAGAAAACATAGCCAAAGAACACAACACACTTCACACGAACATAGATTTTCTCAAAAAACGAAAATTCACAAAAGACCCAGAATTGTTTACAAGTTTCTTCCCACACCCAAATTACCAAAATTGAAAAAGACTGATTTTTTCTCTCCTTTACTTACCCAGCACGGATCTTGGAAGGGGGAAAGAAAACAGAAAAGGTACATTACGTTTACCTTTTGGGTGTAAACCATGAAGTTGTTGGAATCATGGTGGAGATTCGTGGCTCCACAAGCTTAGGGGAAGGGTTTGGTTTTACTTGTGTGTGGTCATCATGTGCCATACCAATATTGGTGCTTTGACACTTGTACTAAAATTGAATATCGTTGAATGGTAGTTAACTTCACTGAATTTCAGAGGTCTTTCTCTTTCCTTCTTCTTAAGCTATGTCAGTTTTTCCTCTCTAACTTTTTACCAGACAGTGAAATGGTTGTTCCTTTCTTATAGTTTTTCCGTTAAATTGAAATTTGCATTTTCCGGTGGACAAAGCGGTAAGCACAAAAGAATACGGGATCTTTGCCTCGTCTAAAGTCTAAACCTTTTTTCCTTTCGACTTTCTTGGGAAATAATTATGCTAGTATATGGATTATACCACTTTGTTGTAATTCGGATTCCTTGTCACATCCACTACCTTCTTTTACTTTTTTATTTTTGTTTTTGTTTTTGTTTTTCTCGTGTTTAATTTAGCAACGACTTTCAAATGAAAATGCAAAATTTATGTTTAGAGTGAAAGTTGGAAAAGAAGCTGTGAACTGACAATAATGCAAATTAATTAATTAATTTATCTATGTAACAATTTCTGAATTTATGCATCTTCAATTTCCATGTCTGATCATTTAAAGGGAGTGGTATTAAGTAAAAAAAATATAT
>JAMLFT010001854.1:0-28400 GCA_026544285.1 Pachyrhizus erosus | reverse complement strand
TTTTTTCTTAAATTTTTATTATTTTTTCATTCACTTAATTTTATTTTTAATATTTGTATAGAATATTAAATTAGTAAATTTCATGCAAAATTGATTTTAATAGAGTAATATGTGAAATTTTTTAATTAAAAATAATTATCTTAATTTGAATTTTGTTATGTAGGTTATTTTATCTATAAAATTTTTTTTACTCCAAGAAAACAATGTTATAAAATTTAATTTATAATTGTATAGAAGAATAAACAATTCTAATTAAATTTTATTATTTTTATTAGTTAGTAAGTTGTTTATTGAAAAAATTATTTGATTTTAATATTTTTTAGTAATATAAAAATTAATAAAATTATTAATATTTTTTTGTATATTTACAAAAATTAATTCCCTCTAACGTACATATGAATCGCACAAGATTACGCTCAAATTAATATAAATGATAAAATTTGCATTCTAAGTATTTAATGTAACATCATACTAAGTCCTAAAATTTAAAATTATTAATTAAATTCCAACAATCATGTGCTGTTGAATTTATATGTTTCTCTCTGACTTATTGTGCATCGCACAAATCTAGTTTTAGTTAATATAAATAATAAAATTTGTATTCTAAGTATTTAATGTAACATAATACTAAGTTTTAAAATTTAAAATTATTAATAAATTATAAATCATTTAATTAAAAAATACAAGTTGCTATTATTTGTATTAATCAATTTTAATTCTCAAAATTTTATAACGTGATCATAGTTAAGTTATTTTTTAAACTTTTTTGTTTTTTTAGACATTTATTCGTCAAATTAATATATTTTTTTTATTATCATATTAATTTTTTAGTTTTTGAGAAAGCATTATATTAATTTTTTATAAAGATAAATTTCAGAAATTAATTTATTAAAGTTCGAGTGATAAATTCAATAATTAATTTGTTTTAAAAGTTGAAATTTTCTCTCTTTCTCTCTCTCTTTTATATATATTTATGTGCAATAAACCGTTAATTACTGAATTACTGGCTGGCTTACACACACCAGCAAGTTAGATGGAGTTTAGTTGATTGGCGTAAATTTTAGACGTTTTAACTAAGTCGTCTTTTCCAAGTTTTGATCCCATCGGACGTAAATTTTTGGAAAGCAACAAACAAAACAAAACCAGATGCCCGCAAAGTCAGTCAGTGTCTGATCCCAATTTCTAATCCACTCTTCGTCAACAATCAACGATCGCGTTCATGCACAGTGCTGTGGCCAGTGAAGTAAGAGTAAACCCCGAAAGTCTCCAACGCAAATAATTAACTAAGCCATCTATCTCATCGCCATTCATTCCAGTTCCGAACTCATTCGCATTTTCCGCAGATCTCGTCGAGAGCGCAAAACGCAGCCGTTTCGCTATGAAACGCGAGTGCCACCGCTCGATCTCGGGGTCTTAAGTTGAGATGCAGCCAAATTTGTTTCCCTTTGGAAGCGTGCTGGGGAATCCGTTCATTTTCAATGGCGAGGATTTGAGCGAGGGAGGGATCGAGAGCTCTAGGGTTTTTTTCTTGCTCCCGTTCTTCTTGCTCTCCCAGGGAGGAGCAATGGATTTGTCCAAGGTTGGCGAAAAAATCTTGAGCTCCGTTAGGTCCGCGAGATCTCTCGGATTGCTCCCTCCTGTTTCTGATCGCCCCGAGGTAAATCCAACTCCGCGTCATTCTCATGGACAATGGCCTCGCCATTATGCTCGTTACTCTGAATTTGATTGTGCCCTTTTCGATTTTTAGATGTGTGGTTTTAGTTCTAGATAATAATGCCGTACGATTGGATTGTGGAAGTGTATTCTATGTTTGTGGTTGAGTCAGAGCGAAGCGTTAACTGTGCTGCTTTTAATGCATTTGATGCGAGTTTTGGATTTAATGATTTGCTATGCGCCTGCCACCTGGTTGTGCATTAACACTGAACAAGACTTTGTGACAATAGAATTGACGGTTGCAAGTTTGATTTGGAAAAATAATGAAATCATGAAATGAATTTGGTCAAGAGTATTGGCTCTGTAAGACGACTTGCAAAGAGCCATAGATGTTTAGATGTTTTTGGTTGCAGGCAATACCATGGTTTTAAATTGCAGTTGTGGTTTCATTGCGATCCTTGACTTTGTGGGAAATTGCGGCTGTGGTGAGTCAAAAAACCTTGATGTTGTAGCTGCAATTGCAGTTGCAGTCCATATTTTAGAGCCATGGGAATACTGAATAATTGGTTTAAATTGCGTATTTTTAGTGTTTCTTGAGTGGAAACTTCTGAGTTCTGGGTTCAAGAATTCTTACAAGTGGGATAGAGGTTATATTTGCTATTTTGAAGAGATTTATACGTTAAATGTGAAAGTGATTTGCTAGAAGGAATGAGATTGGGTGACTACAAGAATGGGCTCTGAGAAATCAGTTAGATGTGAAACTGGAGAGTCATAAGGATGTGATTTTACTTATATTATAATTATATTGAGTTTTAGTAGCATCTTGAGTATGACTTATTTTCATGTGGTTCATCTTTAAGCTTGGTAGCTATTATAATCTTAGTGGGAAACTAATTAATAATCATAATTATGAACTGACATTTGTGTCCTTGCTTTTATATTGAATGACTATATCTTTCTTCGCAACCAAAGCATAATCCTTTCTCACATTGTCAATCAACTCTTGTGAGGATTCTTTTTTTTTCCTAATATTGCAGTAGTCTTATTTAGTGGGGATGAGGAATTTGTTAACCTAGATGGCTGCTATTATTCACAAAGTTGATCATCCAGTATTCTTGATAAATTTGTGGTCTACAAGTCTTTTGAATATATCTTGCAGTATCATGCTAAAGTCCACCAGTGAACTTTACAGTGAATGCTCCCTGTGGTTATCCTAGTGTTCATATTCATACACTTGTTGGTATTCATGCAGTGACTCCTTATTTGTTTTAGAGTTAGAAATATTTTCAGGTTTTATAAATGTTGTTGAACAGGTTCCAGCTCGAGCTGCTGCTGCAGCTGCTGTAGCTCGTGCTCTTGCAGGGTTACCTCCTCATCAGAGATTTAGTCTTTCGTCAAGTTCAGAAGAGCTGAGTTCAATATATGGAAGTAGACCTCAAGGCCAAGTAGTGGAGGAGCTGGAGGATGAATTCTATGAAGAGGTGCTATTTGCAGTATCACTCCAGTTTCAATTTCATACTGATTTTTCTTGCAACCTCCTTGTGTTGAATGACAGAAACTATTTTCATATGGAGGTTCTTTTGCTCAATCTGGAGAGATACTTTTCTGTTTCTTTATGTTTATTGAGAGATGGCTGAAAATCTTGTCTTTTGGAAGTTCCCAAATATGTCCTTGTACCAGGAGACCTTGAGATGGTTGTTAACAGATGAGAGCATAGAGCTTCTCAGTAAGAATTAGTTTTGCATCCTTAGACAGATCATTGATATAACACTTCATATTAGGAAGCTTTATATATATGAACTTCTTCCTTGATTTTTTTAATTAATATTTGAATATCTCTTTATTTAGAACTTAAACCTCGAGTAAGGGGAATTAATATCCATTAATAATCATAATTCTGTTTGGGTAATTTTTTTTATTGTTTTGTTCTTTTGGCTCATTTTTAGAAGAGACACAATTTATCCACTTTTTTCTTCTCTTGCTAAGTTTTGCTTATAACAACTTCTTATCACATACTACTATTTAACAAGTTTTATATTTGGGTTAAATGTATTTTTAGTCCATGTAAATATTGAAAAGTTTGTTTTTAGTCCTCTTATTTTTAATAATTTATTTTTGGTCCTCATTTTATAAAATGTGTCAAAAGTGAATTTGGTCTAAAACAAATGATAAACCAATCCACCACTGACAAAATAAGTTGAAGGAAAAACAAGGCTAACTTGACTAAAATCACCATTAAAGTGACCAAAATCATTAAGGAAATCTGTAATCAGGTTCATTTTTGACATAGTTTATAAAAACAACGGACCAAAAATTGACAATTGAAAGTAGAGGGATTAAAAACAAATTTTTCAATATTTATAGGGACTAAAAACATATTTAATCCTTTATATTTTTATATCTTCATGTTTCTGTTGATTATAGGAAGACAAGATGGAAAAACTATTTTTGTTCCCTCTAATGAACTCAAGACTTAAAGGAATAGAACTGTGAAAATCTGTTATTATTATATTGGTATGAATGTATACATGTATTTATAGTAAGTTTCTGAGCTTAAGTCCAGCCATTAGTAACTTGCTAACTCCCTCTCAGCCTCATAGTCTCATAAATGTGTAATACTCATGTAATATTTCCCTTGCTAACATTATGATAATTTCCTTTTATGTTTGCACTAGAATGAAATTTTATTCATATTTGATCCCCATGAATTATGAGGTGAATGGATTCTTTTGAATGCCTTCATGCAGGACTTTGATCCAATTAGGCATGTTTTAGAGCACGTTCCAGCTGAAGAAAATGAGCTAACATATTTTGAAAAACAGGTGTGGTTCATGTTCCTCAATCTTGCTCTCAGTTGACAATATTTTAACTTGTTAACTTTAAAGGAGAAATTTTGTTTCAGTTCTCTACTTAGGCATTCATCCACTTAACAAAAATAGTTGTATCCAACTATCCATTCATTACTTATGAGCTTAAAAGAAAGTAAAAACTCATTAGCTTTGATGCTCATCTCTTGTATCCATTGCAAATTGTAATCTCTTGCACTTAAGAGCAACTCCAATGCTGCTGCTTAAGTTACTTTTACAATTGAGCAATGGGACCAAAACAACATCCACCATTAGGGTGGTGTGATTTGGGAGCCAGCTGTAGGAACTGCTTATTTTAGCCATGGTTGCAAACCATTAAATGAGCTCATGTTGTCAGCTTGAAATCTGAATGTAATCATAACAAATCTCATTATAATCTCAACAGTTTGAATTTTGTTAGTTGATTTAGGTTGTATTATCCTGCTACATGTTATTAATACTCTTATATAAGATGTTTGGTCTTGGATTTTGTCATACAGGCTGCCCTTAGATTGGCCCAATTGGATAGAGTAGCTGAGCGTTTATCTCGCCATGTCATGGAGCATCATGAAGTAATGGGTAAGTTGAAGGGGTGAACTGAGAGAATTGACTATACCTCTTCTGTACAGGTTTTAGTACATGAGGTCATGCATGTTAGATATTTTGTTTAGCATTTGTTTTCTGCTGTGCACAGTTTTTTACTTGCTTATTTCAAGGTTGTCAATTTTTTATTTCCTGGGCAACATTATTATTGTGAGCATATTACAATGATATCCTTTGTGGTTTCTTTGAAATTCACACTATACCCTGCCTTTTTTCCTTTATAGTTGTCCCCTTAATTGTTTGAAATATATTACATTGATACCCCCATTACCCAAAAAACACATTACACTGTGTACTTATGTAAGGGGGGTTTATTGTAAAGTTAAAAAGGCAAGGATATTGTGTATTTTGAAGAAACTGCAAGGGTGTCAGTGTAATTTGTTCTGTTATTATTAATTTCTCAATAAAAATTAAAAAAATTACTCTTTGGTTGACTAATAAATCATGTTAAGATCCTAATTCTATCCTTATTAGTAAATGTTTTTGGAAGAATGCAGTGTCATTCCTAATTTAATTAATAAACAACTTTGGACTAAATTCATTGAGTTATCGAGTAGTTGGGTTCATGCAACCTTACTGCAGTTGCCAACATCCCATTTCTGGATCATCTTTTTTTTAAATCCTTAGAATAAGTAGCTGATACTTACTTTTGGCCAGTGAAGGGGATGAATTTGGTCAGAGAATTGGAAAAAGACTTAAGAATTGCAAATGTCATCTGTATGGTAAGCATCATAACTCATAAGGAGCTCGTACTTACCTTTTGATCTATCTTTCTATTACTGCATTCTTTTTTATGTTTTGCAGAATGGAAGAAGACACTTGACATCATCTATGAATGAGGTTTCAAGGGATCTGATTGTGAATTCTTATTCTAAAAAGAAACAAGCTCTTCTGGTAATTTTGCCTCTCTTTGTACAAACTAGGCTTAGTTTTTTTTAATACCTTTATGCTCTGTTTCCCATTTTTTTATGATCTTATTTCATTGTGTATTTTGAAAATTGATTTTTGGTCCATAAGTTGTTATTGGCTATATTAAGTAGTTTAGTCTGCGATACATCCCCCCTACACCATCTGTTGGGGTAGTGGGGGTAGGGGTGGGGGGGGAGGTTGTATATAATACATGCTTACAACTGGGCCTTAATATATATAGCTTGTGCTGGTAACTTTGTGAATGTATCTATTTCCATTCATAGGACATGCTTCCAACCTTGACTGAACTTCAACGTGCTTTGGACATGCAATCAACACTTGAATCCCTTGTGGAGGAAGGGAATTACTGGAAGGTGAGCTTCTATATATATATTAACATGCAGATTGTGGTCAATTACTCACAACTCAATCAAGTTTCTATTTTTGTTTTTTCTGTTTTTGGATCTAAGGTATCTTCTAAGATTTTAATTTTTTATGTTGATCATTATGCAGGCATTTCAAGTCCTATCTGAGTATCTGCAACTCTTAGATAGCTTGTCAGAGCTTTCAGCAATACAAGAAATGAGTCGTGGTGTGGAGGTGAGTTTTGAATAACTATTATTCTATTAGGAAGCATTAAGATGATTTACTCTTGAGATTTTCCTTGCATGTTAGGAGTAAATAAATTTGGTACTTCTTATGTTGCTGAACATATTCCTGATGACAATGCAAAGTATTTGTGTATTTAACAGTTTATGTTTTTTCAATTGTATTATTAATGCAGGTTTGGCTGGGAAGAACTTTACAGAAGCTGGATGCTCTTTTATTGGGAGTATGTCAAGAGTTCAAGGAAGATGGCTATATAACAGTGAGAATCTATTTATTTATTTTTGCCATAAATTACTTTCAAATTTAGAAGGAATAATATATTCTTCTATATTTAAATTATGAGGTCATTAGACCTATATATACATGACCCTGCTAGCTATTTTAGGAAATATGGACAACTAATTCTAGGGAGACAAATCCCTATGATTGTGGGATTGTTCCTAAATACATAACCCTAATATTAATAGCAAGATACAGCTGTGATACAGAATAAAAATACAGTAAGGATAAAATATAAAACTTCCTAAATTTACAACACCGTTTTGACACTCCCTCTCAAGCTGGTGAGTAGGTGTTTTCCATTCGCAGCTTGGATATAATTCTTTCAAAGTTAGTGCAGTTCAGCCCTTTGGTGAGTATATCTGCAAGTTGACTCTGAGTGGACACATGGGGTGTAAATCAAGCCATTGTCTAGCTTTTCCTTGATAAAATGTCTGTCCACCTTGATATGTTTAGTTCTATCATGCTGTACCAGGTTGTGGGCTATGCTAATTGCAGATTTATTGTCACAATATAACCTCATAGGTTCATCCCACCTTATCTTCAAGTCTTCCAATATAATCTTCAGCCATAGAAGTTCACATATCCCCTGGGCCATTGCTCGAAATTCTGTTTCAGCATTTGATGTAGCTACTACACTTTGTTTTTTACTCTTCCAAGTCACTAGGTTTCCACCAAGGAAGGTGCAGTATCCAGTAGTTGATCTCGTATCCATGACTGACCCCGCATAATCTGCATCCGTGTATGCTTCAAGACGTACACTCTTGTTTCGTTTGAACAAAATCCCTCTTCCTGGGGTCCCTTTTAAATACTGAACAATTCTAAGGGCAACTTGCAAATGTGCCTCTTTTGGTTGTTGCATAAATTGGCTGACTAGACTCACAGCAAAAACAATGTTTGGCCTAGTGTGAGATAAGTAAATAACCTGCTCACGAGTCTTTGGTACCTTTCCTTGTCCACGACATTATCCTCCTTTGCACTTCCCAACTTTATATTTGGATCAACTAGAGTACTTACTGATCTGCAGGCTGTCTTTCCTATTTCTTTAAGCAAGTTAGTAATATATTTTTGTTGAGATATGAAGATTCCTTTCTTGGAATGGGTCACTTCAATTTCCAAAAAATATTTAAATCTCCCTAATGTCTTAATCTCGAATTCCATGGCAAGACATTGACTTAACATTTGCTGCTTCTCTTTGTCATCTCCAGTTATTATAATATCATCTACATACACCAATAATATTGTTACTCCCCCTGAAATTGAGTGTTTGATAAATAAAGTGTGGTCTCCTTGGCTCTGTTTGTAGCTCAAACTTGTCTTAACTTTGGTGAATTTTCCAAACCATGCTCTTGGGGATTGTTTTAACCCATATAGAGCCTTTTTTAGCTTGCAAACAGTTCCAACAATCTGTCCATCATAACCAGGGGGCAACTCCATGTATATTTCTTCTTCAAGATCTCCATGTAGGAATGCATTCTTCACATCGAACTGCTGCATATCCCAATCATGATTTGCAGGACCATGTTCATCTTAGCAACCGGAGCAAATGTAATGTCTCCAAGTAATCCACTCCATAGGTTTGAGTGAATCCTTTGGCTATTAACCTTGCCTTGTAACGTTCAATGGTCCCATCAGCCCAATACTTTACAACATATACCCACTTGCACCCTATTGGTTTTTTTCCAGTTGGTAAGGTGACAAGTTCCCATGTCCTGTTCTTGTTTAGCACCTCCATTTCCACATCCATGGCTTGTTTCCATTTCCTCTCAAATAATGCTTCAGATATAGAGGAAGGTGTGGATGTAGAGTTTAAGTTTGTGAGAAAGGTTTTATGGGTAGGAGAGAAATTTTCAAAGGATAGGAAATTTGATAGAGGGTAAAGTGGTTGTTGGATGCATGTTTTGGTTCCCTTTCTAAGGGCAATAGGAAGATCTAGGTTTTGATCCACCTATGCTTTTGAATTTTCCAAAATAAACTCATTAGAATTATTGGAATTTGTAGGATTAGAAACTATTACCTCATGTAAAGATGGTAGGTTGGATTTTTAGACATGGATAGATTTTGGAATGACTTTTTCTCTCCTTGAATATACCAAATTTTTCCCAAATTTCCCACCACCATTAGGTTTAGATTCAGCTGTTGATTCAGGTGCTTGTTCAAGTGTAGATTCAGGTGCTGATTCAAGTGCTTGTTTAGGTGTAGATTCAGGTCCTGCTGCTAGTTCAGGTGCTTATTTTGTTCTTCTCTCAGTTTCAGGGACAACGATGCTATTTGTCCCAATTTCAGGTCCAAATGTCATATTTGGAAACATGAGAGGCTTATCTTCCTCTCTTACATTCTCCTCCTGAAGATGAGGTTGGAAGTAGTTCTCTTGTTCGTTGAAGGTAACATCCCTTGACACAAAGAATCTCTTTGACGAGAGGTGAAAACACTTGTATCCCTTTTGTGTGGTTGAGTACCCTAAGAATACACATTTGACAACCCTAGGATCCAATTTTCCCCTTTCATTATTATGAACATTAACAAAGGATACACACCCAAATATTTTAGGTTGGAGTTTATTTGTAGGGTCTAGGTGTGGGTAGAAGGATGATAGGACTTCCATGGGGCTTTTTGATGCTAAGATTTTAGAGGGTAACCTATTGATTAGGTAGGTGGCTGTAAGAAGGGCTTTTCCCCAAAATTTCTTAGGAACATGATTTTGAAAAAGTAGAGCTCTAGTTTGGTCTAATAAGTGCCCATTTTTTCTTTCTGCAATCCCATTCTGTTGAGGTGTGTTAACACATGAAGACTCATGAATTATCCCTTCCTTTTGGCAAAAAGAGTTGAGCACAATGTTAAAGTAGTCCTTGACATTATTAGACCTGATTCTCTTGATATTAACTCCAAATTGATTTTTAATTAGAGATAAACTAAAAAATAATGGAGCTAACCTCAAATTTATGTTTCAATAGGAAAACCCAAGTCACCCGGGTACAATCATCTATGAAGGTTGAAAACGATTTAGCACCTGAGATAGGGATATTAGTGGGACCTCAGACATTAGTATGGATAAGAAAAAAAGGAAAATGATTTGGATTCAAACCTGATCATATTCAGGAATCAGGCCTACCAAGAAATCATAGACTCTATCTTGTTCAATATACTCCTTAAGTATTGCTTAGTCTTTTGAACATTTTGCTTTTATAACTCGATAGTGATCCAATTCCATCCACAGGGACTTGAGTTGATTGGCATATTCTGTAACAGATTTGTTTCCCTGTTTGGCAGCCACGGTTTTCACCTTTCCATCATATATTTGAGCAGCATTCTTGGCCTTAGAATAGGTTTGTTCTATTGCCTCCCAAATTTCTTTTGATTTAAGGAACATGCTGGTATTACTGATTTCTGGGACCATTGAATTCCACAGCCATGCCATGATCATGGAGTCTTCTTCATCTCATGATTTGAACTTGGCATCCTGTTCATCAGGGGCATTATCAGTCAGATGACTGAACTTCCCTTTTCCTTTCAAGATGGTCCTATGAGTTGAGACCATTTGATGTAATTTTTTCCATTTAATCTATAAGCAGAATGAACATTCTGCAATTCTCCAACAGTTTGGGATTTGTCTCTAGTTTCCAGAATAGGATTCAAGATCCCAGTCATCATAGGTGGGTGCAATCAAGTTAGGGTGGACTGCACAACAATGAAGGCTGCGATAAGGCCAAGGTTGTGCAGCAATGAAGGCTGCGACAAGGCTCAATGTTGTGCAGCAATGACGGCTACGACTTAGGATTTTCAGGCACGGTCAGAGACTCACTAAGATCAAGAGCTCTGATACCATTTCAAATTTAGGTGGAATAATTTATTCTTCTATATTTAAATTATGAGGTCATTAGACCTATATATACATGAGCCTGCAAGCTATTTTAGGAAATATGGACAAATAATTCCAGGGAGACAAATCCCTATGATCGTGGGATTGTTCCTAAATACATAACCCTGATATTAATAGCAAAATACAATTGTGATACAAAATAAAAATACAGTAAGGATAAAATATAAAACTTCCTAAAATATACAACACGGTTTTGACAATTACTTTGCTTTCTATTCATATGGAGCAAGTTTTGAGTATTCAGTGTCTAGAATGAGTAACGAGCATGTATACTTGTTTTGTGTCTCTGTTACAACAGTGTATGTGGCAAATAAAAAACTAGTTTTGAAAAACTATTTTCATGAATATTTATCAAGTTGAACTGGTTCAAATTAAACTCAGTAACTGAAATAGTTTAATATTTAAAGATTGTTTGGTGAATGTTGATGTTTAATCTGTTTTTTTTGGTGTAGTGAAATTCAAATAAATAGAAAGAGGGGAAGAGAAATGAAGGTTTTAGTTCAAATGAAAACTGATTAAATAAAAACCAGTTATGTATAAGATTTTGTTTTTTAATCTTTGGCTTAAAAATGACTTGATGTGAGCTGTTTTTCCAAATTTTCTAGTGTTTGGACTTTGGCTGTTTGCCAAATATAATTTTAAAATTTACCCCCATGTGCCTGGTCATCCAGATACGGAGTTTCACAATCAATCTGCAACATGTTGATGTTTACTTTTCGTTATATGTATGTTCTTGTAGTTGAATATGTTAGCATGTGCTCCAAGATATGGTAATAAGTTCTATCCGGGGTTTGGTTTGAGGCTCAGCTTAGCTAGTTTTCATGTTTTTATTTGATGCAAGTGATCACCACCAATATCTGGAAATTCTTTTCTCAGGATTGAGTTCTGTAAATGCTTGTCATTTTGTTTTTGCAATGGTCAGCAGTTTCCCTTCTTCGAAATAATTTGTTTGATGTTGTTGCTGTAGATGTTTTCCCCCAAGGATCTCCTGAAGTTCCTTTGTCTTAGTTTTTTAGAGGTTTTGGCACGAGAGATGCTAAAAGGCTTTGGTGTTGTTCTCAACTTGTGGTTGTTTGTTGTATATGACTGGAAGAAATGCTAGGATTTTCATTGGTCAAGTGTTGCCTTTGGAGTTCATTTGGGATCAAGTAGTATTAAGTAATTGGGTTTCTTTGTGTTGTTCAACTAGAGGTCCTTTGGGGGTGGGGACAGGATTACAAACAAATTGGCATGATGTTTGATGATTCATTTCTTAGTTTTCCCCCCCTTGTTTCCTTGGTTAGTCCCCCCTCCCCAATTCTTTCTTGGTTTAGTTTGGGTATTTCTTATTCTCTTGCATTTGTATCTCTCCTTCCATTATTAGTAAATTTTTTCTTTATAAAGAAAACCCACCAATATTTGATATGATTTGTTGTCTCCATTGTATTGTGTGTATGCAGATATTTGCTATTGGATTATTGGAAATATATTGTAAATGATGTTAACGTAATGAGGTAATACAGGTAATTGATGCATATGCATTAATAGGGGATACTGCTGGTCTTGCTGAAAAGATACAGAGTTTCTTCATGCAAGAAGTTATATCAGTAACACACTCTGTATTAAAGGCTATTGTGCATGAGGTAGGCAATACATTTTCACGCTGAACTCGTGTTTAGTACTATCTGGATTCTGAAATTGTTTAGTAGGCAGAAGAGTTCATAGTATATTTTCCCTAATCAACATTTGAATAAAATTGAGTGTGGATCTGCTGTTCAGTATTTCATGTAATTTACATCTGTAATTATGGTGACATTGTATTATTACCACTTTTCATTTCATATAAGCATTTCCACATGTGTTGGCTACTGAAGCTTAGTAGTGTTATTCTTAGTTTGCTTATATTGGTTCAAATGAGGATTGGCAGCACTTAATTCCTTGCAATGAGTAATAGGACAATTGCCCATAATTATTGATATTTAAGGCCCCAAAACAATATTACTGATTGTAGCAATGATTCACATTAAAGATTAGTTTGATTGACTTAAAGGACTAATTTCTGTCTTCCAACCCAATCTTAAAAGGATTCATTTAATTAGTATGTTGTTGACTTTTTTTTTTTTTTTTTGGTAGGAGGAGGAGGGACTTTCACAAAATAGTAGGTACTTTTTCTTCTGCAAGCATATTTATCATCTTTTAAGGATTAGTATGAGTATTTTTTATGTTAGATTGGCTTCATAGTTGTCATCTCAATTCCAGGCTCACTTACAGCGATCTATGCCTTCGGATACCTGATTCAAAGTTTAGGCAATGCTTATTAAGAACATTGGCTGTTCTATTTGACCTTATGTGTTCATACCATGAAATTCTGGATTTCCAGCTAGAAAGAAAGGTAAATTTCTGGTTCCTCTTAAATATATATATATTTTTTCCATTCATTATGCCTTTTTCCCCCTCTGCTTTGTGCATTCAAATATTCATGTGGACTTAGTCATGTGGACTACTATTAGGTCAATCTTGGCTTTTAATGTTTTGCTAATTCCTTTGCAATGCTATGAGAAGTCATTCTTAGTTTTCCACCCAGTTGCTTAGTCCCTTATTTAATACCTCTTAAGATCCTGAGAAGTTCTCACTTCTCCCTCAACAAGTCAACATGTAAGTTTGAGAAATCCTTGATTTGGTTTTGATGGATTGAGTAAATAACCAGTTTGTGAAAGTACTCTTCTCTCAATCGTTTAGTATTTCTCTCAATTGTGACAGAGTACTCTTCTCACAAAGGATTGAGTAAATCACCAGTTCATTGTATCTAATACAGATACTGGGAAAAACGCTATATTCATGATTACAGGGTCTATAGTTTGATATTTGTTTTTCAGGCTCATACATATGGTTGATTTTAATCTCAGGACTCAGCAGCACAAACTTCAAATAAGTGCAATGAAGAGATTCCCTGTAGTCCAGGTGAGGCTCGCAAAGTTGATTCAGATGTAAGAGCCTGCAGCAATTCTATGTCCAGTTCCGGAGATGTAATACATGGCTCATCTTCTAGGGAGGAATCTGCAACAATGAGCTCACTGACTGAAACTAGTGGTTCACCATACAGTGATTCTCACGATCCAATTAAGGAGGCTGGAAAGGAGGACAGTGCAACGTCAAACATTGAGTCCCCTTGGTACCATCTTCGCAAAGAAACTACAACATTTGTTTCACAGACCCTTCAAAGAGGACGCAGGAATCTGTGGCATCTCACTGCAAGTCGTGTGTCAGTATTGCTTTCTTCTTCTGCAGCCTGTACTGCTAGCATTCATCAATTCTTGAAAAATTACGAAGATCTCACTGTCTTTATTTTGACCGGGGAAGCCTTTTGTGGAATTGAAGCAGTTGAATTTAGGCAGAAGTTAAAGGTTGTTTGTGAAAACTATTTCATAGCTTTTCATCGACAAAATGTGCATGTAAGTGACCTTAAGACTTCTCATTCTTCATGGTTGTTAGAGTCATGTAATGTTGATTGTGATTTATTATGCAGTTCCTTTGAGTCTGGTATGATATGTAAAATGCAATGTCATTTCTTGCCTCCTATGTCTGCATGGTGTCTCAAAAATGGTGTTCTGGCTATCAATACGATTTTAATAACCGATAGATTATTACATTAATGTAATATTTTGTTCCATAAGTTTTGAATTTATTTACTTCTGTTGTTTCTAGGTACATGTTGGGATGTCTAACGTGTTCTTGTTTGTGGTCCTGTTACTTTTGTGTTTGTCTAATTACAAACATCCAGAAACATCCAAATTACAAATTTTTTTGTATGTTTAGATCCAGAAACATCCACAACATTATTTTGTTTCATGATGTAACATGTCAGCTATGCCATCTGTTCTTCTTTTGATTTTCTGTTGTCTCCTGGAAAATGGAAATTGCAGTGCTATAATTTTGTGGAAAATTAAGAATGTTTTAATTTGCTGAAACTATTGCAAAATACAAAAACTAAATTATTCATGACTGGGAATAAATTAATCAATTCGTTGTATTTTTTTTCTCTGGGCTTTCCAAATTTGTGATGCAGAATAATTAGCTATGTAATTGGTAAATTGTTGTTTGGGCTTGTTGATATGCCACTATGCATCTGACAATGTCAGTAATCTATAGTGTTGGATAAATGATTTAATGAGATTTGTTGTGTTTTTTTTAGGCACTAAAAATGGTTTTGGAGAAAGAGACTTGGCTAAAATTACCTCCAGATACAATACAAATTATCAGTTTTGCAGGACTTATTGGTGATGGTGCACCGTTGATTTCTTTATCCAGTGGTAAATCAACTAATGTCAGTGCAATCCATTCCAATAAATCTGTGAATACGGTTCACACTGCTGCAAGGAAGAATGGGTTTACTCACTGGATTAAAAGTGGAAACCCTTTCTTGCTAAAACTACCAACCTCCAATGAAGGTCATGGTTACTCCCAACCTAATGGATCAGTTTGTGGTGAATTTGACGGAAGTTCAACCAACAACTTTAATGATGATAAAACACCCAGAAAGAATGATATCAATCAAATGAATGGCACCAATTCTGTTTCAGAAGATGAAAATGAGGACCTTCTTGCTGACTTTATTGATGAAGACAGTCAACTACCTAGTCGAAGTTCTAAACCCCATCATTCAAGAACTCTTTCTTCACATGGTAATGATGAAGAGAATACAACACAAACTGGATCTTCTCTGTGTCTTTTAAAGTGAGTTGCTTTACATTTTGTATTAGAAAAACTGATTACCTTCAACCATATAACTTTATTTGTTTTATTGTTTTTAATGGATTTAATGAGATATTGTATGTCTTAAAATGTAAGGTCTATGGATAAATATGCAAGGCTTATGCAGAAATTGGAAGTGGTAAATGTTGAGTTCTTCAAGGTAGGCACTTCTTCCCTTAAATGGCTTGCTGTAAATTACCCACCCTCCCCCCTTTTCTTTACAGGTTACAGATACAGGCTTGGTGGTGCTTTTTTTCCCCTCTAAATTCTTTTTTCCTGATTCAGTATATTGATGCAGGGAATATGCCAATTGTTTGGAATTTTTTTCTATTTTATATATGAAACATTTGGTCAGCAAAACACTAGTTCAACTGGAAAAAGCTCAACAAGCTCTCTTAATTGTACGTGACATAGTGTATCAGATTCTCAAAAATTGGTAGCTAAGTCCAATTTTGAGTGGAATAATTATTAGTGATTGAGTTCAATTATGACATGCAGATCGCTTGAGAACAGCTTTATCCAGAGTAAATCAAGATTGTGAAGAGTGGATTAAGTCTCAATTATCTTCACCAACATCTTTGACTTCAGCATTTGCACATGCTGAGTTGACACCTACACACCCTCCCAATACGAATTTTGGTCACTCCTCAGGGACTTCTTTGGGTCTCAAGGTATTCATGTGAAGTTCATTTTGGGAAAAAACAGTTCTCACATGCTTTGTATTTTTTTTTTCTTTCACATGACTAGAATTGTGATGCCATATGCTCTAAATTTCTTTCACTGTTTATCAGTTGCTTGACATTGTTGATTAATTTTTTTTCTTTTATGGTTGTTTAGAAAATTCTATAAGGATATGAAGTGGGAATTATTGTTATCTGAAATTTGGCCTAGAAATAATACTATACTCAAATTTGGTTGAGCAGATAGATATGTGGATTTAGCTTCTCTAAACTGAGGGGAATGCACTTTAGGGGATAAAGTGCACTAATAATTGTTGAATAGAAAATCAACAATTGAGATTGTAACTAGTTTTAAAGTTTGTTATATATATTCTTAGAATGTGTGACTGAGTCTAATTCAACCCTAAAAGCTAGCTAATAGAGTGAGGGTTGCCTCCATTTATATACTCTATTTTGACACTATTTCTAACCCATGTGGGACTTGGGTTTTTCCCAATTCATATACTTGATTTTACTGCAATCCATTACCGTACTGTTGCAGTGTTCTTTATTTTATGAAGTATAGCCCCTCACTATAAAGGAGCTGCTACCTTGATGTTAAAATCAAACTTTTCATTGCAATTTGCATCTTATCCTCCATGTTAGCACATTTGGCTGTCATAAGGTAGAAAATCAGTGTTGTCAATCTCACACAGAGTTTTATCCTTCGGGTATGTCAAGCTGGATCACTGGCACAGGTGGAGTGGACTGGATCATCGCTCCAACACATTGGATCAATGGAGGGGTGTGCAAAGAATGCACCACTGGTGCAAATCAGGTGGGTTGGGCTGCACAACGTGGTTTACAAGAAAATCCCAATTTCTGCATATTTTATGCCCTAATTGCTGTGCCTAAGCCATAATTGATTCTTTCTGCCTCTGGGTTTGGGTTCCCTCCCTCTTCTTTTGTGCCCAACCCTTACCTAATCCTTGCTGTCCTCTTTCGTAACCAACAGCACACTCTTCCCTCTGTTAACTGTTGCTGTTTCACTCCCTAGTCCCTTCCTTTTTTTCTTTTCTGGTTGTGTTGCTGCTGCATGTTATGTTGCTAGGTTGCTGTATTATTAGGTTTTGTTATCTATGTTATTTTTTGTGCATATATATATGTGTGTGTTTAAATATAATTTTGCATTTTAGTTGAAACTTATGATTCATGTTATGATCATACACTCATCATCTAAAGTCAGTTTTGAGAACCTTGTTGAAAAGAAATGTTGCAAGATGAATTTTAGGATCCACTTGGAAGGTCTGGGACTTGTGTCTTACATTGGAAGGATGGGATTCTGGTGTGGGCATATAAGGTCTTAGCTCTTCTTCCACAATGACTAGCTTGTGGTTTGGTTCTCCCAATGTTCTTGTCAATTGGTATAAGAGTTTCTACCATGTCTCTCAGCTGCAAATGAGTGACATTGGTGGCAACATTGGCATTGCAGTGTTCACTTGGGGCTAGCCAAAGGACTACTGCACAGCCAGTCCATGTGTGTGCCAAGGCTGCGGATGAGTGTGGTGGGATGTTAGGATCCAATTGCAAGGAATGAGACATGAGTTTCATGTTGGAAGTATGGGAATCTAGTGCGGGGTTTGAGGCCTTGGGCTCTCCAACTACACTAGCTAACTTATCAAAGAAATTTTTTAATCCAAGAATCTTTTCCCCCTTTTCTTATATTAATTTATTTTATTGTACTTTATGGTAGCTTGTAAATATATTTTCTTCATTTATGTAGTTTAGATTTTGAATCAAGGAGGTAGCTCTTTAAGATATGTTTCTGTCTCTATAAAATCTTTTTAATGTTTCAGGAAAGATGCGTGGCTGTTGACACTATTTCTCTTGTTGCTCGAATTCTGAATAGATCTAAAGCTCATCTCCAATCAATGCTATTGCAAAGTAATTCAACAATACTCGAGGATTTCTATGTTCATCTGGTATGTGGAATCTTAATATTTAACTTACAGTTGGTTAAGGTATTGTGAAAATTGATATTGACGGATCCTTCAAGTTTTCTTTGTTGGCATCGTGGAATTTGACATTGATGAAGATTTGAAATGTTATGGATTAGATAAAGTTGAAATGCTGCTTGCTAATGTTAATGTTTACTATAATTCATGTCTGAACTTTGTTTGGTAGGGAGGATTTAGAAGGAAGGAAATGGAAATGGACCAATGTTATGTAACTAAACTGGGGGCTAGTCTGCTACCTTTTTCCCTCTTTTCAATGCTCTTTGCCAAACATGACTCAAGAATAGAATTTCGTTGTAATAATTTACATTTTTGGAGGACCTTATTATGCTTACATGAAGAATAACAATTCATGGTGACTAAGCTTTCAAGTTTATGAAACTATTTATCATGGCTTAGGAAGGAGTGAGAAAGCAGTGCTCATGAAACTCACCCCTCCCCTTCTCCTTTTCTGTTTTTTGTTTGGTGAGGTTTTCTGAGGTTGCCCCTCTAAGCACTTTCTTGCAGTTCTGACCCCTTGAAATTGTAGAGAACCCATTTTCATTAAAGCCTTTTTGAGCATGTCTACGAGTATAACATCAAGGTGTTGACTACTAGTGGATGATTATATTTGGATTTGATATTTAGGATATATATTTTTATCTGATAGTTTATTTCTGCTTGATTCAATTGTTTTTACATTTTTATATAAAAAAGACTAAGTATGATAACAGCAATCTTTAATACATAAGGGTTTCTTTAGGTGGATGCTGTACCAGATCTTACAGAACATGTTCATCGGACTACAGTGAAACTACTGTTGCACATTAATGGGTAAGACAAATATATTCCTTGCTAGAAGTCTACAAGGTTGCTTTGGAAGTGTTGCTATTATATATGTCTTTTATACTATCAAATTGACGCCCACTATCTGGGTCCTTTTGTTTTGAGAAAACTATTTGAAAAGGGAAACTATATTATACCAAAATGAATTTAATTTAATAAATATTTTCTATTGCGTGGTTTGAACTACAAAATTTTTGTGCTGAAAATAAAAAATCCAAATATATTAAGTGATACTCTTTTTATTATGTGAGATATATCAATAATTCAACTTCATATTTAGGATTCCTTTATTTTAAAGGATTTTTTTTATTTAAAACTGTTTTGCAGTAAATTATTTTGTAATATAGTTTAAAGATTTCAAAACTGTGTTGCCAAATACAATGAAAGGGTTGTATCTGGTGACAGGTGTGCTTTGGAATGATCACAAATTATGTTGTTTTTTATGCTAGTGTTTATTTGTAAGCCTCTGAATCTTATCTTTGGCCTCTTAACCATTACGATTTATTATGCATTATAAGTTCTGGATACAAATATTCAACCTAATTTTGAATGTTTACATATTGCTAGGTCATCGTAACTGATTTAATTTTAATTGTTCTTTTAATTTTTATTCATTCTTTTACAGATATGTTGAACGTGTTGCTAATTGTAAATGGGAATTAAAAGAGCTTGGCATGGAGCATAATGGGTTTGTATTTTTGGATCATCTTTATATTTGAATTCCAAGTCATTTTCCCCTGCTTTGTATTACTTTTAGTTGGTTACATTAGGTATAGGTAGTTGCTAGGTAAATCTTTATTATTTTAATGTTGTTCTTGAGTATGAACATTTGGATTTTGTGTATGTGAATGAATTTTGGGAGAACATATTTTTGCAAACTACCTGTCTAAAAAAGTTAGGTGAAAATATCTAACACATCCCATCATGCAAGAGTCCTTTGGGTGAATGCACAAGGCTGCCTACCTTGTGCCAAAATTTCAAATTTTTGTTAGAAAAATGAGGGGTACAAGGACCAAACTTTAGTTCACTTGGTCCTAGAGAGTTTGATTCCATGCCATGAACTGATCATCCCAAAAACTCAAGTTGTTGAGTGAAAGCACATGGTTTTATTCCTGGTGAGGATATCTTCAATTTACAATTATGACAAACCTGAGAATCCAATGTAGGGGTCACAGTAGATCTCCCTATAATTATAGGTTTGCATCAAACTGGGTGTGCTTATTGAGCATATCCAAGAGTTAGTTCCACGTTGCATTTTTTTGCAGATGATACAGTTCCTAGTTGGAGAGTAAAGAGAGGAAATAATGATAAGTTATAGGTATGGAGACAAGATTTGGAAGCTCGTGACTTTTAAATAGAAGTAGAAGTAAGATGGAGTATATGGAATGTAAGTTTAGCAAGATGTGCATGCATTAGTTCTAGCATAGAGGTGAAACTTGGAGACCTTACCTTCACAAGTTGCAACCTTTAAGCATCATGTGTCCATCATACAAAATGGAGAAATAGATGGTGATGTGAAAATCTAAGGATTCAAGTGGGGTGGATGTAATGGATGAGTGCTTTGAGTGCTACTGTTAGGATTTAAAGAGAACAAGAGTTTAGAATTGTTGGAAAGTCACCTTAATTGTGGCCTCTTTGGGGGTTGTTTAAATTGCAATCTCAAGGGTGGTGGTTTAGTCCCACGTTGACTAGTGTTAGGCACGTGCACCAACAACAAAATAAAGTGTGGAAGGTGTACACGTGGAGAAATAATGAATAAGTTGAGGGTGTGAATCAGTTAGTCTGTTTGGGTATAAGTAAGAGGGCTAAGTGTAGAAAAAGGGAGTTCAGGAGGATAAGACATTGATTTGGGGGGGGGGGGGAGCGGGGAGGATAGAACAGAAGCTCTGTTACAGAAGGGGAAGCCCTTGGAAACCTATTCTTGCTAATTCTCGTTAATAAAGAATTTGTTCCTTTAATTCTTTTCCTTACTTGAGTTTCTAACAAGTGGTTCGACCTGTCGGATCTATTGTGGGGAGAATGGATTCCCGATTGCAATCTTTGGAATAGTCTGTGGAGACACTGAGAAACATGACCTGGGAGCAAGGATTGCAACTAGCTGAAATTAAAGTGAAACTTAATGTGGTTGATGAGATGAAGATGCAAGTTGACGGGATATCACTTGATCTAGTACTGCAAAAAACAAGGCTTGACAAAAAGTGACAGAACCAGCAATGGGGTTCTTGGAAACAATACCAGAAAGTAGTGGCAGTCACCGCGAAGGAGACTATGGATGTTCTTGGGCAAGAAAGGTCGAATTGCCAATATTTGAGGGGAGTGACCCTTTGGGTTGGATAGTGCAGGCTGAAAAGTTTTGAGGTACATCAAATTAAGGCATCAAAGAAGGTACGCAGTTGGCCTTCATCAGCATGGGAGGTACAACAGTCCATTGGTTTAAGTTTTGGAGACAGAAAAGAATGAATTTTTCATGGGAAAATTTCACCATGGCCCTACATAAACTATTTGAAAGTTGAAATCTAGGGAGTGTATATGAACGCTTGGCTACTTTATGCCAAACAAGAGCAGTTGAAGAATATATACAAGATTTTGAGTTCTTGGTGGTACAATCCGCAGAGATACTTGAAGAACAATTATTAGGGTATTTTATTTGCGACAAGTGTAGAGTCAGACCCCATGATCCTGCAAATGTTGCCAAAACAATTGATTTGGCTTGAAATATCAAAGAACTGAAGTTCTTAAAAAGGGAAGGAGAAACACAGTTTTGAAGTGCAAATTGGGGCCCACAAAGTTGTGGTGGTGGTGGTGTAATCTTGAAGGTGGGTTCCACACTAGTGGGGTTGCCAAGTATTTTGCTGGGATTGGAGTGCACTCAACAGGCAGGGAACAAGACAATGATGTTTGTGGGTTCAGTGAGCGAACTGAACAATCAGAATGTTGCCATAAAAAACAGGCAGGGAACAAGACAATGATGTTTGTGGGTTCAGTGAGCAAACTGAACAATCAGAATGTTGCCATAAAAAACAGAGACCTGCCAACTTGTAGACAACCTGTAGCTTTCTTCAGCAAAGCATTATCTGAGTCCTCCCTAACAAAGTCTATCTATGAGAAAGGACTCATGGCTTTGGTGTTGTCTATTCAACATTGGCATCCCTACCTGCTAGGACAACAATTCACTCTTTATACTTGCGTCACCTGTTAGAACAACGTATTACTACTCAAAACCAACAAAACTGGTTGGTCAAACTCTCGGGGTATGAGTTTGATATTATTTACAAAAAGGGAGTGGCCAACAAGGTAGGAGATGCCTTGTCTAGAAGAGAGGAAGAAAAAGAGATGCAAGCAATATCATGACCCCTTTGGTATGATCACATGTTGATAGACGAGATGCGTAGTGATCCAACCTTGGCCAACATAATGCCCCATCATCAAGGGTCTGTGCAGACTCGCTTGCATCCCAAGCTAGCTGCCCACTATTATGGTCCTTATTTGGTCCTTCGCCAAGTGGGACAAGTAGCTTTTCATCTCCAGTTACCTGCTTAGTCTAGGATACATCCAGTGTTTCATGTTTCACAGCTGAAGAAGGCTATAGGAGATCATCAGGTTGAATTTGAACCCATAGGGAACTTCACGTTGATCCAGCTCTATATGTTCTGATCAAGATCTCAGCAACTTGTTCTATCAATAGGCACAATGAGTTATAGGTAAGATTCTGGTCTAGTGGAAAGACAGACCTGCAGAAGAAGCTATACGGTAGAATTTGTCTACTATTTGTGATCAATTTCCTGATTTCAACCTTGAGAACAGGGTTTATTGTTTGTTTGACAGGTAGAATTGTTAGGCACGTGCCCTAGCAACAAAATAAAGTGTGGAAGGTGTACACACACAAGAATAAAGAATGACTTGAGGGTGTGAATCAGTTAGTCTGTTTGGGTATAAGTAAGAGGGCAAAGTAGTGTAGAAAAAGGGAGTTGAGGAGGATAAGGCATTGTGGGGGGAGGGGGAGTAGAGCAGAAGCTCTATTGTACAAGGGGAAACCCTTGGAAACCTATTGTTGCTAATTCTCATTAATAAAGAATTTGTTCCTTTAATTCTTTTCTTTGCTTGAGTTTCTAACTAGTGCTTTGGCCAAATTAAAGTATATAAGTGGAAAACAACTTTTACCTTACAAGTCAGTTTTGTAGGGTTGAATTGGGTCCAAACTCATATTCTAAGATATTATCAGAGTTTATCCTAAATCCATTGTTAGGCCACTTGCATTTGCGAAGCTCCAAGCTGGGAGTGAGGGGAGATGTTGGAAAGCTGCCTTAATTGCAGTCCCCTCTAGCCTGCTTTAGCTATGACATTTTTAAGGGTTGCTTGAATTGCAACCTCAAGGGTGGTAGTTTAGTTTCACATTGACTAAGGGTATGATCAAATTGAAGTATATAATTAGGAGATAAATCTTACTTTTCAAGCCGGTTTTGTATAGTTGAATTGGACTCAAACTCATATTCTAAGAAGAATATTAGTTAATTAGTTAGAAGGGCTAATGAGGTATAGAGGGGGAAGAAGGATAGAAGGATGGATTCAGATATGTTGTCATTTGTAAATTGAGCGTTAGCCCTTTGTGATGGGGAGGGAAATCCTTGGAGGAGATATTTCTCTCCCATTCCTTGTTCTTTCATCGTATTCCATAAAATATTTCTTTGCTTTCCCATTTCTATTTTGGTACCTAACAGTTACCTTATTGGTGACAAAAAGGTACTGTTCAAGCTTATGGAAAAAAATTTACTGCACAACTATATGACTTAGTGTTATATCGAACTGAGTATTGGGAGGTAAAATGCCAAAAAGAGAATTGTATCAATTTAACAGATGAAAATGCTGTCTTGGATGAGAAGACATACTAGACAAGCAGACATGTTAGAATTGGGAATGGATGTATTAGAGAAAAAGCTGAGGTAGCACCTATTGTAGAAAAAATGGTAGAATATTGACTTGGTTTGTGCATGTGTGGAGAAGACCTATGAAAGTCCTAGTAAGGAGAGTAAATCAAATGGAGGGTAGTCCTATCATTAAAGGTAGAAAGAGACTGAAAAAGACTACAGTTAAAACCATTAAGAAAGATTTAGAGGTCAACGGATTGTTTATAGACGTGCTTAAAATGGAACATTATGGTGTGACTTTGTCTATGTAGCCAGCCCCACCTTCTAGGAAAATGCTTGGTTGTTGTTGTATGTGTTCTTGAGCTGCAACCATAATTGTAGACAGTAAAGGTAAATGTTTCTTTTTTGTCAGAACTTTTATCTTGGAAATAAGCTGCATTCTTTCTGCACTTCTGACTTGTAGATTGTATTCATAGATATGTTGATTTGTTGCTGGGTGAGTTTAAGCACTATAAAACACGACTTGCTCATGGAGGAATTCGTAAAGAGGTATTGCTGTTACTCATTATCTTGAGACACACTTATCAAGTGCATGCAAATCAACTTATTCCATGAATATACAACTGTATTTGCAATGTTGACTTTTATATTGTTGAAAAGAATAAAACATAGAAAAGTAATTCCTAGTGTTTAAACATGACTTTTGTTTTGCAAATTCTGCTTCTGTATGTGTAGATTCAAGATCTATTATTGGATTATGGGCTTGAAATTATGGCGGAAACTCTTGTTGAAGGACTTTCACGGGTGAAGAGATGTAGTGATGAAGGACGAGCTCTTATGTCATTAGATCTGCAGGTTATTTCGGAAGCTATGATGAAATTTTTTAGTGCTTTCAATAGTTTGGATTTGGAGTTCGTATGGGAGATTATTATATTAATAGTTATGGCTAACCTAATTTAATCTTAACTATTACATTATGTAATAACAAATTTTACCATTGTTTAAATTACTTTTCTACTTTCTGCTTTCAACCGAATTTTATTTTCAGACCTCGATAGCAATCATGCCTTGAAATGTGGTATATGTTATGGGACAAACATGAATTCTTATGCAACAGAGTTGCAGACAATGATAAATAAATTGATCAACCTTGCCCTTTCAGTCATTCTTTTTTAGTTTTTATATGCTGGGTTTGGATTTTTCCACATTCCAGGTTTTGATCAATGGGTTACAGCATTTTGTGTCGCTGAATGTGAAGCCCAAGCTACAAATGGTTGAAACTTTCATCAAGGTAAGCGACAAACGACAAGAAAGCACATTCCCACTATTTTTGCCAAGACAGATGAATTTTTCTACTCAGCAGAATTAGTTTGGTCTGCCCGACCTGTTTTGTAAATTGGGATCTCACATGTTTGAAACTTCCATTGTATGCAATGTACATTTTATTACTAATACACGTCTTGGACTTTTTAACCAGGCTTACTACCTTCCCGAGACAGAATATGTGCACTGGGCACGAGCACACCCGGTAAGAATATCCCCCTAACACAGTATCGTTACACATCTGATTGCACAGAGGTTTTAACTAAGCATCCTTACTCTTGCAGGAATACAGTAAAAGCCAGATTGTTGGACTGGTCAACCTTGTTGCCACTATGAAAGGTTGGAAGAGGAAAACCAGGTTGGATATACTGGAAAAGATTGAATGAGTATATCTTATGTTGTGTATCAAGTCAGGCATATAGAATCTTCTGCTCCTTTTCCCCTTTGTCTTTCATTTTTGGCAGAGCTCCGTGTAATGGTAGTGTGTATATTGCTTGGCATTTGATCCCCTATTAATTATGGAGTACTTTCCAAATCTGTGCTTTGGTGTCTTGTAGATAGTCTTTTGAAAATAAGCTGTAATTGTACTATAGTTTTACTTACATATAAATTTTTTTTCACGTAACTGAGGTAATTGATCGGGCAGTCTTTCTCTTCTTGATTGTCCACATCCCTTTTATTCCGTTAATATCAAAGGCGCATAATTTGCACAAATCTGTATTTCAGTTGAATGTGATGTGACTAACATCTTGAGAGGAAATGAATTATATCATATGAAAATTTTTTATTTATCCTTTTCTTTCTAAATATTCATAAATTTTGACAGTGCCTAACATATTTAATGTCTATGAAGATTGAAGAGAGAGATTGACAGAGAAATACAACATGAGAGAGTTCATTATTGGTAATTTTATTACTGGATCTCATGATAATTTTTTAGGTCAGTAGTAAAAACTAAATTGTTTTCAGGTAGTGAAGTAATTTTCCATCATAGACAGATGCCTACTACAATGCCCACCCATTTGTTTTCTCCCATGTTCTATCTAGGCTTTACCTCTGACAAACTATTTCGAGTTAGGATGTGTATGATGGATTCGTAATGTCCTTTTTTTCACTTATGTGATTTAATAGAATTTCAGTTTCGAAAGGATTTTTATTTTAATTAATAGAATGAAATTTAATAAATATCATTTATCAGGGAGTTATAATTTGCGGATACTTTAACTATTATCATAATATTTGTTCATTATTTAAAACTTAATTGAATATATATATATTGATAATGTTAAGAGTATAATTATTATATTTCAAAATATTAACTGTAATTATATATTTATCCAAAACATGGAAATATTGATCACTTAAGTTTACTTAAGACAGTTTTATAATACATAAGAACTTTTTTACTGTTAGTAAAGACATTAAATACACATAAATATCATCATACGACATAGAAATAATAATATCATTAATTAAATAAAATTTTTAGACAATATAATAATGTTTCTAATCATAATAATAAGAAAAATAATAAAATCGTCTTTTTTTAAATTTTTTATCTTTATTTTTTTCTATTTTGTCTCTTTAATTTTTTTTTCTATTTCTCTTTTTTTACTATTCTCACTCCCTATTTTACTATTCTCATTCCTTTGTGTTGTTATTTGTACCTTTGTCTTATTATTCTTACTTCTTTCTGTGTTACTATTTGCATCTCTTGTCTTACTATTTTCACTCTCCCTATTTTTTTATTCACACTCCCTTGTTTTATTATTTTTGCCCTCTTCATCGTCTTCTTTCTCTTCTTTTGTTTCTTTTTCAATTTTTCATTAATCTTCATTGTTTTAGGCTTATTTTTAATTCATTATCTTTCTAGAAAGCATTTTCAATTCGAAACGAAGTCTAATTACCATTTAAGTGAAGAATTTCTATGTTTTGTAATGGCAGAAAATCAATGGCTGCTAAAGAGGTTTTCAAATTTCGAATTTGCTTAATTCTTGGTTGTTTTGAATGATTTAAGGTGCTAAAATATGATTAACATAATAAAAAAAAAATTTACAAAAAGAAATTGAAGAATAAACAACTTTTTCTACCTTAATTTCAATTTTTTGGCGAGTTGGGATTGGTTTCCAGCAAAGCTCTGATGACCAAGCTAAAACATGATTCTTCCCTTCTTTCTCTGAATTATTGGTACCAGAAGAAAGCTTAGAACACAACGAAACTTTCTGGACAAAGAATTTGGTAAAACATGTTCGAATTCGAGATGAATTTGTTTGCACAATTTCTTGTTCATTTTCTCTTTCGTTTCCTACTTATAATGTTCTCTGCCATCCTTACTTTGATTATTTTTATTTTTAGGTTATAGGCGAAGGCAACTACACAAAAGACAGAGGTGTAGGCTTGTAGGCGACAGAGGTAGAGAAGGAAACTTGAGGTGTAGGAAGCTCCGTCGGTAGCTTCCATGGTGGTTTAAGGAATTTTGAGAAAGGATATAGGTAATTTATTTACTTATTTTTTTAGCAATGGACTTAGTGGTCTAATGAAAATTCTCCTCTTCTCTCTTCAACCCTTTCTAAAAAGGACGTGAGTTCGAATTCGTCCCATCCCTTTTTCCATTCTTCGCTATTTTATTTTCCTATTTAATTCTTACCTATAGCTCTTGTATTTTTTTTTTGTGCCTTATATTTGTCCAAGATGCCTAGCCTAGCTGGGCCAGTGCTTTTCCTCCTCCTTGGTTTTGGGTTTGAATCTAAACCAGGTTTTTCTGATTTTTTTCTTTTTTCTATTTTTTTTATTTTTTATTTATATTTTAAAAATTTTTATTTTTATTTTTAAATTTTTTCTAAAATATCTATAAATCCTTTTATATTTTTCTCTTCGTGTTCTTATATTTTCTCCTACTAGAATATTTATATTTATTTTAATTATAAAATTCAAATTTTTATTTCTAAAAATTCATATTATTATTTTAATTTTTTTATTTTCTTATTTCTACTCTTTTTCTTATACTTCTATTTGTTTTTAATATTTCTAAATCTATTTTATAATTTTCTACTTCAAAATTAAAATATTCTTATGTATATATTTTTATGTATTATTTTTTAATTTATTTAAGACTATTTTACTATAAATCATTAATCTTAACTAATTATATTTTTTCTTTTAATTATATTATTTCTTAAATTTAAATAATACTTCTTCTAAAT
>JAMLFT010001853.1:0-28403 GCA_026544285.1 Pachyrhizus erosus | reverse complement strand
AAATATTATTATTAAGTGATTATGTAAAGTTGTGCAACATACTAATATGATGTAGTAATTAATGTGATATGTAACATGTTAAATTTTTGATAAATTTTGTGTTTAATCTTTTATCTTTTTATGATTTTTTTTTTAGTTTCTTAACAATTCTTATGATTGATTTTAGTCCCTTAATAATTTTTTGACCGATTGTAATTCTTTAATTTTTTTTACTAGTTTTAGTTCATTAAATTTTTTTTATTAATTTTAGTCTCTTAACTTTTGTATATCATTATTTTTAGTTTTTTTTATCAAGTATTACATTTAAGCGATGATGTGGCAATACTAGTATGATATAATAGTCATATGATAGAACTTTGTTGGTTCAACACATATTTTAGTGGTTCTAACTCACTACAATTTTTTTGACAACGTAAAAATTCTAGAAATAGGGATCGAAAAGTCTAAATTGAAGGGAGAGAATGCCATGTGATGAGACTGTAAAAGTGAAAGGAGATCATGTGCAAGAGATGAAGGATCTTTCTATTTGCTAAAGATGACAACAACTTGACAATGACAATGAGTTCATTAGAGAAGAGAATGAGCAGAGAAGGAAGGACGATAATGACTACATGAGAAAGGGAAAAAGATAGATAGTAGAAAATGAAAAGGTTTTTGTGGTGGATGAGGGATGATTATGGTAGTGTTTTGGTGCTTGAAGTTTTGGTTAATAAGTTGAATAATCTGTGAATTAGCTTATTCTTACTAATTTTGTTTACCATAATAATGTATTTAACTAGTAATGTTTTATTACGTGACTGTTACATTATACTTAGTAGCACACATGACAAGTCATGTGGTTGTCACATTACTGTTTAATAGTAATATATGATGAGAAAGACTAAAAATAATGACATACAAAAGTTTAGGAACTAAGATCAATCAAATAAAATTGTTGAGGAACTAAAAAGTGCATTTGACAAAAAAATAAAATAATAAAATTATAATTCACTTATAAATTTGACATGTGGTTGTCATACTAGATTAGTAAGCTATGTGAAATGCCACATGATTACCTACGTAACTGTTACATTCATCACCTAACAATGATACTTAACGATAGGAAATAAAAACATAAATATAGAAAAGTTTAAGAACTAAGATTGATTACAATTTTGTTTAAAAACTAAAAATGAAAATCACTAAAGTTGAGGGACCAAAAATATATTTTATCCTAAAAAGTGATATAAGAGTAAGGATTTATATGATCAATCAATTTAAAATAAAATTTTTCATGTACAAAAGCCTATATAACAAATCCCCTCTATAATTGCATTATATCATTCATAGTGTGAGGTGTAATTGAGTTGAGTTATTTGTAAATTATTTGTGTTTAACTCGTTCAATAATTTATCAAACTGATTTGTTTAATTAAATAAACAAATTCAAGTTTAAAATTAGACTTTAAATGAGTTAAATCCAAATTCTACAAACTCAACGTTTACAACTCGTTTATAGTTCATATGTGTATAGAAAATAAAAAATATACGAAATGTTAAACAAATATTTTTATTGGTAAATTATTATCTAGCTCCAAAAAGATTTTATCAAATATAAATTGATAAAATTAATAAATAATTTTAAAAAAAATTTCACAAAAAAAAAATAAATTATCAATGAGTTGAATAAGTCAAACTCAAGTTTTATTTTTTCTAAATAAGACAAGTTCAAACTTTTAGATAGACTTATTTAAATAAATAAACTAAACTTGAACAACCCATTTTTTCACAAGTCTAAATTTTTAGTACTTGACTCATTTACACTTCTAGTCATCATAGTATCCATATATTCATTTTTTTTCTTGATTTTGTTGGGCCAATCATGTACAAATGTACATATTTATCCATCACTTAATTTCACAATCAACAAGAACATTTAGATCAAATTCATGTATCAAGGGGTTAATAATTCAATTGTTTTCTTTATTAAAACTAACATGACTGCTACAACTTTGCAGCATATAAGGATTAGATTGAAGGTTGAGTATATTCTTAGAGAGAATATGCTTGCTAGCCCCAGTGAAGGGACTTAGATTTTGTGTTTATGAAGCATGTTGAAAACATAGGTATTGTGAATTCCTTTTATGTAATTGATTAGTAGGAATTATTATTATTTTGTGTTGCTTTATTACATTGGACTTATAAAAATTTGACTCAATAATGTTATATGCATGTTGATGTTGGTTTTTATATGATCTATAATTATTACAAATTATATTTTATATTTATTTTGAGATGTTTCAATTTCTTTTGGGAATGATATTTTGTGAGAATCATGAATATGATATTTGATATTGGTTGTATTTTCTCAAAAAAAAAAAAAAACACAATATAAAAATCATAACAATAACATAAAAAGGATCACAAACTATATTATAATATATATGTACAGCTACACACTTGTGTTATGGTCATACTAATAATTTTTTTTGTTATTATGACATTTAATTATCTAACTTTTTTTGTTTGTATTGATCATGTTTTGTGATCATTATATTCAAGTTGTTTTTTATAACCACAATTGTTCAACCTAATAGTCATTTTTTAAAATTAATTAAAAAATTTATGAGTATGCAATGTTGATGTAAAAAATTTTACACTATCAATAATTAAAAATTATTTGATATGATATTTAAGATAGTTAACATCAAAGTAAAAAAACTTACTATACATAAAGATTTGTTATTGATTAATAATGTAAAAATATTTTAAACTATCAGTGCATATCTTATTTTCTCAATAAATCAAATCAAATCAATATTGTTTAAGTGAAACATATTAAAAATTTTCTTTAATCGACCATCTATTGATTGGTGTATTTATTTATTTATATTAAAATATGAGTTAGATAAATGAACTAACATATTTTTTCAATAGGCCCAATTATTAAAATTCAATTGGATTTTGGGAATAACTGTGTATCTATATATTTACTGGATCCAGTCTAATGAAAAAGTGTGTTAAGACCCTGTATAGGACCTAGTATTTGTAGTGAATGAACATTAGGTTATCTATTTATTTAAAGAATGACAGAATTTTTACTCGACTCGAATGTTCTTTGACAACTCATTAGTGTAGTCAATAGTCAATTGGTGAAAGAGAGGATATCAAACAGAAGGTTTTGTTCCTGACATATATGATGTCTTTAAGAGGTGCATAACTTGTGAACAACTTTTAGTTATGTTTAGGTGTTATAAATCCTAATGTAGGTTTTATTAATTTTTACATGCCAGTTCTTCAACAATGTCTAGGAAACCCCAAATCAACGTGTTCAATTGTTAAGCAAAAAACGAGAAATTGATACGGAAGTTTAAAAAATGCATTAAAATTGGTTAAAAGAGCATGCTAATTTGATCTCCCAAATTACTAAACGACATTGCATGATTTTTCAACAAAAGTCCAACTCAATTTCAAGAGTTTTGGAATAAAACATGAAGGAACTGGTTCGAAAAGAAAAACTGATACAAATTGGATTTGTTCTTGACTCACAAAATTCTCTTAATCAATTCTCACAAATCCCTAAAGTACATTGCTCGAAATTTGCTACGTTGGACGTGCTGCAAATGAGGGTTAATATCTAAAATGCTAACATAGTTGGGATTCCTGTTATTAAAGTGATGCTTTAGCATGTCTTTGTTATTTGTTTGAAAAAATAGTATGTAAGTTTAAAGGAAACAAAGAAAAATATCTAGAAACAACAAGTAAATTCTAAAAAAAATGATAATTTTTTTTTGAGAGAGAAAACAACCTTTCACATTTTTTCATTAAACTTTGTGCATATATAATACTATAAATATCCCATGATAAAAAATCTTTAATTAATTTAAACTATAGTCAAAATTAAAGTCATACAAGTTAGGTCCAAACCATAAATTACGAAATTTCATGTTAATTATGAGATTGAACATAAAGACTCTAATGCAAGAAATTTATAACATACTTAAATCATTATAATCATATCAGTACACATTATAACATGCTATATTATAAATTAAAGAAACATGTAAAGACTAAAATTGTGTACTTAATAAAATAAAATCCATCTTTATTAAATTCTTGTTAGAAAATAGTAGAACAATTATGAATCTAAGAACTGTCCTATATATTTGATGGCTATGATTTTCATAAATTTGATAAAATCATCTAATGAAAAACTTTTGTAACCATATTAAATGAGAAAATAAAGAATGCAAAATTAAAGTAAATTATTATATAAACAAAATCTCTAATGCATGTAAACTGAGAGACCAGTACAGAACTTTTTCTAAATTACAAGAATTAATAAGATTAATTTTAAATTTAGAGAACCAAATACAAATTTTTTTAATTTAAGGGACTAAAATCATTTTTTAGTCTTAATATTATAATCCTTGCACAAAACAAGGACTAAAGAAATATTAACTAGTATTACAAACTACAATGACCGGCTAACCCTTGTGTACCCTACAATTCTTCCTTCAAGGAATTCAAAATTTCCTTGCAGACTATCTTCTTGGCTGTATCCTTAAGAGCAGGACCCGTATACTCATGCTGGTGAATTACCCCATCAGCGTTTACCGCCATTCTATAATTAGTCACACCATCTTTGCGGGACACGGAATCTTCTATAACTTTATAACTTCTTTTTTGGCATAGTTCGTTCAACTCTCTGATAGGATGGAGCTTTAGTGTTTCTGGTGTCACAAGGGGTTCCAAAAGTGGCCTTATGCTTTGCCATACAACCTCCTTATTGTATCCTGAATCAACAAGAATCGCTCCAGCCAGAGACTCTATAACGTCTGCAAGTACCTATCAAACAATAGAAAAACCTTCTTAGCTTTGCAATGTTTAACACATTGTAGCTGATCATCCAGGTCATAGAAAAGAAATGCGATGCAAAACTCAGAAAGTATGTACCAACATTACATCTTTAAATTATGCCAAAGAACTAATGACCCTAAAGAAGGGGAACAAAGCAGCTACATGTTTAAACATGAGTCATGATAGACAAATAATGTTTGCAAGATCCTTTAACATAAGAGATTTTCATCAAATTTAACAATAATGGTTTAATTCATTAGTGTAGTAACAAATTCTCCTTCAAACACTTGGATTACTACATCTAGTGAATAACTGATTTATCCTTCACATAGAGAAGCTACTCCAAATTTGCAAGAAAAACACAATTGAAAACCAGAACATGCTGCCCCTAAAACTAAAAGAAAAATAGTTTATGGTAACAAAGAATTTTCATGTAACAACTTACGGATGGGAAAAATTATAGTTTGATGTGTTAAGTTACCCATTTATCCAATTGTCCCCCGCCCCCTCTCCTGCCATGATTGGTTATCATATCAGTTTTTGTAGAAAAATTCATACCAAATAGTATTGCCAAAAAAACCCAAAAATAAACCCATAAAGGTTTATCCACCACAGTAACAAGATATTTTTAGTTAGTTACACATTTTCAAGGACCCTCTGAAGTAAACGCATAAGTAAGCATGTATCCACCGTAGAATTTATATACTTGTACACTTTAAAGTCAAGTTTACGCTCAAGGAGCTTTTTCCCCTATTCAAACACCACTATGACAATAATAACAATTGGTAGCAAGTGAACCTATGAACAAAATTTTAACAACTAACCTTAGGGAGTGATGCCTCTGCCTCGTATCCAAAAGTTGATGATGAAGACAACTTGTCAAAATTGTCAAGTGTAACGGCAATATGCATATGCAGTTCTTGGGAGGCATGGAGCACATGTTTGTGCAACCCATGCTTAATGGCGGACCATGCATAACAATCATTATTCACAGAAGCTGACCTCATGTCAGTTAACTGCGAAGATGACATACCAGGATATTTATTGTACAAATGCCAAGTAATCAGATAATCCAAAACTGAATCTCCAAGAAATTCTAGTCGCTGCAGGGAAAGGATTGTATCATTCACAAATTGAGAGCAAAGAATCAAACTCAACAAAAATATGAGGAAAACATGATTGATCATGAAGAATGTGTACAATTACTATTTATTAGGTCCCACCAAGACTTAGAATAGATAGGCTAGTCACTATGGGGACTGTGATAGTTCATTCATACATGATAAATACATGCTAATGTCACTGTGTTGTTTCCATATAATGAATAATAACCACAGTAAATACCTGATAACATCTAGGAACTTCAGGTAGCATGTACGAACCATGAGTCACTGCTTCCACTAGAAGAGTACGGTCATGGAATGAGTAATTCAATTGTGATTCTAGAAATCTGACATTTACCAGTTTCTCGGGTTGAATGTCAAAGTGCCTCTCATAGGGTACTTTATTAAAACTCACTTTTATACCAACCCAATCCATAAACAACAATGCAGCTTTTTCACCACCAGTGCTGAGGAAGGCACCAATTAATGCCTCGACAACATCAGCAATGATCTTCCGTTTTAATTTTCTTTTACCATTAACATAAATTTTTCTTCCTTTCGTAACCATCTCTTTCAATTTAAAACTTCCAGATTTATCACCAGGAATAATCCAGGTATTAGGATCAAAAGGCTCATTCCGTATGAAGCCCTGCAAATCAAAAGAATGCAGAATTCAGAATTCTAAATTTTCAAGATGATAATGCAATCCTCATGGTGATAATGCAGAATTCTAAATCCACAGCAATTCATTTAACGGATCAAACAATAGCTAACCAATACAATCAACTCCTCACGGCACAAGCATTATAAATTAGAGAGCACATTACTTGTGGTAACTGGTACATATTGTAAACTTTTCAATTTATTCTTTGATAGGAACCCAAGAAACAATTCTGAAAACTGAGTTTTATTCCACTATGAGGAGCTCATAGCTCTTAGAGGGAAAAAATGCTCACACCAGCCCAGCGCCTAGCTTTCTGTACACACTCAACAGTTTTCTGCTTACTCTCAGTCTCTTGCTAAAAAACCATAGCATTTTCAACTGCTTGCTCAGCATAGCCTGCGCCACTGGTGAGCAGCTTGCTGTATCCTTTCATTTTTAGTAGACTATCCAAGTCTTGGCCCACTTCGATTATGGTCCAAAAACCTGATCAGTCTTGGTTTCCCCTCAATATTAGAGCTCAAATCCTATCAGATCTTCACTGCTCAAGAAGCAAATAAAATACAAAACTAATAGAATCTGGGTCAGAATCACAGCAAGAAAAAAGTTTAACTTGCAGGACTTCAACGGTCTGCACTGTTGGGAAGTCCCACATCACCTGCCTCAATTCTTGGAGTGCAACTTATATATCTGTTGGGAAACTTCACTTAATGCCAATTGGTTTTAAGATGAAATCTAACATGGTATCAGAACCTATAGCCCATCTTGGTGAATCACCTATTTGTAATCTACTATCAAACTTAAAAAGAAAAACAGCATTGATTAATTAAAACATTGAACCACTCATTACTTTGTCATTATATCAGAAATCAAACTCATAGCATAACAAATTGAACAAAAATATGAGAGAGAGTACCGGAAGTCCAGAGCTGCACCCCAACTTACAGAGGGCAGCATTAGAAATGATCTTCTCCCTCTTCACACTAAGGAGACCTTCATGTTGATTTTGATAGGTTTTAAACAGCTGTTGACTAGCAGCATATTTTAAAAAAGAATCACCAAGAGTCTCTAGAGACTCATAATGAAAGGCCTCTTTGCAACTTTTCGTTGTGATTGCCTCTAACACCTACAATGCAAATTGCAGATACGTTGGTGCAAATCTTTTAACTAATTGACAACTGGACAAAATAAAAATAAAAAAACAGAATCCATACATCGTTAGAACAGTAGAATAGAACACCAATACAAATTAACTAAAAGATGCCAACATGGAATATTTCACAAGTTTCTTCTCAATCTCTTCATTGTGTATTGGCTGGGGCAACAGAGGGTAAAAGGAGGGCAGAGTAGAAGGAATTAGTTACCTTCGCTATCCAGAATGCCCTGCTTTCTACATCAATTTTTTAATCCAGAACTGCTTCTATATATACACACACACACACACATAGTATAATAATCAGCTTTCACTACATTTTTTTTTTGTTTATTAAGGACAATTAACAGAGATACAAATTGCCTATTCAGGAGAAAAAACATGGAAATATGAACTTTTCTAGATTGTAATGATGAGAAGTTGTAACACACCTTGATTGTTGGAATTTCATTCTGCGCACAATAATCCAAATGCATCTTTGTTAAGTTGAAAGCTACCAGCAATGACTCAAACCGATGCATGATTGATGGAATAAATGAGAAGGAATAAATGATACTCTCTGTTATTGGTGTCATGACTATATAGCATAGTTCAGGAGGTAATTCAACATAGGCATTGCTTGCTTCTGAAACAGAAACACAAAGTTGAGATTCAGATTTGATCACATATGGGCAGGGCTTTTCTTCGAGCACTAAACATAGCCGCAACTTTTGGGGTACATAATACAAGTATAATTTGAATATGAATAAATTTAGGCATCATGACATTGATAACTAAATACTTGTTAATGGAAGCAGTTACTGCTGATACAAATCCTATTCTTATTAACATTATAACATTAGCACTCAGGAACAAGCAAGCCAATACAGAAGCAAGCAAAATTCATGGCATAATCAACCTCCTAGGTGATCACCTATATTTATTAAAAAAAAAAACTCATCAATGCATATATGGACAATAAATATTGAGAATCATTGGTCCAATCTCTCCAAAGAGGGATCAAGGAACAGAAGAAAGTAAACAAATTGAAAAACCAAAGGTCAAACCTCCTTCCTTCCCTTGTTTGCATCCGTGACAGTAATTTTTAACATGAAAATTGTCTCTTGCTCTAAGTAGTCGTTGATGTTCAACTTGCAATTCAATGCCATGACTGAAAATTAGAAAAAAGGAAAATAGAATAATACACTCTAGTGGATAAAGTAACCTGAGAATAAACACTAACCACAAATAATAACTTACTGTTGTTTAAAATACTTCTTGTATGTAGTAACCCCCCCACCCCTTAGTTCCATAGGTGAGTTTCCATCCAATTCCATTGTACTGGTGGTGATATAGAAATAAATCTTAGCATTATGGTGGGAAGTACAAACCAATGCATTCTGTAGTTTACAACTGCAAACTAGACCACTTTTTGTCTCTATGTGGGGTTGATGATACTTGCATTTAATACCAGATGGATCTACAGAATTCACGACTAACCAATTAACAGCTGAATTTTGCCCTTTACCCATAGCTGGAAGCAGAAGATAATCAATCTCAAGATCATCTTCCAAATAGCACTTGTCCAAACCAGCTGTCATCTTATTCATATTATGATCTATGAGAATTCTTAGTATAGTAACTTGGAATTTTTTACACAAAAGAATCTGGAAAACAAAAACAAACAATAAATACACTGACTTTTCTTATTACTGATACAATTAAAGGAGAACTAGACAACATACCTGATCTGGCGAAAGATTGATAGTTCCTTTGTATCTCAAGTTTACAGACAAGCTACCTCTATCAAAACCCATATCAAATTGCATGCATCCAATTTCTGGATCAAGCTCAGTTCGTATGGCAAGAAAAATATCTTCGACAGATACATCATAGCTAAATTTCTGATTCAACTCCATCAAATAACAATGGTAGACTGTGTGACTATCATTTGACACACAATTTACCAATCCAAATGGGACATAAGTTGGTTGGTTTTCATCATAAGGTTCATTCCCTGTAAGAATTTGTTTGATGTGGAAGCCAATCAATGAATTATATGGGCAAATAAGTATTATGTTCAAAAGTAACAATATTTAGAAGGAAGGCAGTAATAGAAGAAAGAATAGAAGGCATGTGAGGTACCAAATTCCTCCACCTCTGCTTCCTCAATGACAATATCAGGAACAAGATTATCTGTTAGAGCTCCAATCTTATGAAGTTGTTTGCAAGCCTCAAGGCATGCAATATTCTTTAAGAGTTTTTTGTCACCTTCTACACGAATAGGCTGTAGAGGACAGCTTTTGGGAAGATACAATGTTCCAGTCTCTTTGTCCCACCTTGGAGCTGGCTTAAAGTACCTGAGAGTTTTATCTAGATGGGATAAATAATGAAGAACAAGATAAAAACAAAACAAAAGAACCTTAATGATGCAAAATAAAGCATGTCTTAGGTTCATTATAATGAAGGAATAAAAACATGTAATAAGGGTAATGAACTAACTAACCCATCTGAAGGGAGCCGTGAGCAATACAAATGTATCAAACCAATGCTAGAACTAAGATTTGCAAAGGCTTTAGTGCTTGCAACACGATAAGTTTCCTCGTCAAATTGATCACCTTCAAGAGGATCACATGGAAGGGTAGAATGACGCAATGACTCCTTCCTCATAATATCCCCACTAGCTAGGTACTTTGCTAGTCGAGAACATGTAACTGAATCTCCACTGTAATTTCAGAATAAAAAAAGGTGCTTAGGGAAAATTTATTTTAACTAGTAAAGTGTATTATAGATTTGATGCTACAATTTTGTCTCTTGCCGCTTGATAATTAGCACCTGTCCAAGTCCTAGAGTAATAATGAAACTGAGAGAGAATTGTAAAAAAAACTACCTCTTAACCATTAATATGTAATCTGAATTTTGCATTCTGGCACGTCCTCGCGACTGTATGAAACTACACACTGTGGGACATGGATCAAATCTAATGACTAAATTGCAACTTTGAACATCTAAACCCTCTTCAAGAATTGATGTTGCAACAATGATGTTGACCTGCATATTAATTTTTTTTTCTTGATAAGACACTGCATTTGGTTATTAAAATACAGTGGATTATTTAGAAAAGCAACATACCAAACCCATTCGAAATTCTTCCACAATTTCATTTTGTTTTCTCCTAGACTGACTTTGCAATCCAAAATTGTGCCCTGCAATGAATTTAGTCTTCCAGCTATTATATTTTGGAAGCAAGGTATTCAATAGATCCTGAAGGACAATGGCTGTAATGACCCTTTGCACAAAAATTATGCATCTCATATCAGTCAAACCCCTGTAATTGTGGCATAAATAGTAGGTCCATCAAATATATATTTAATAATAATCATCATAATGGCATAAAAAAAATCTCTACATACAATCAAACAACAACAGTAGCAACAATAGCCTAATCCCAGCAGAACTACATACAATAAAAACAGTAAACTAGTTAGAATAGTGAGTCAAAAAAAGACTAATAAAAAGTGGAGTTTAACATATTAGGTAACAATGCAAGATCTTTGTGAATAAATGAATACGAGGCAGGGGGTTCAACACTCATCCCAACCTGAAGCCAACAGTGACAAGATTAGATTCTAGAAACTAGACTTGGTGTATTTATAGGTTAAGATTCAAGTTATCCCAAACTCTAGCCATTGTCACAACATTTTAAAACTCATCAAATGAACACTCCTATCCATCAAATGAAATATTGTGACAGGTTAAAATTAGGTTAAATCTATCAAATGAACACTACTATCCAGAGCCGAAGAATAAAGGAGAAAGATGAGACTTCGCATTAAATGACCAAGTGACCAACCATACAGTACTTTCTCATCCAATAAGAAACTTAAACAGTCTAACAAGGAGTCAAGGACAAGGAAAGTCTAGAGGTCAGAACATCATGTTAATATACACCACATGATTTGAGAAATCACATTTGAAATATTTAGAAAGAAACTTATCCTTGATGATAACCTGTACTCAAGTAGAGAGTAAATAAGACAGCAAACTTTGGAGGTTAACAACCCCATCTCCATGTCGTATTTAATATTGTCACCAATAGACCACTGAGGAGCTGAGTAAGAAAACATTTTGTAAAAATTAATTAATGTCAGGAATGCAAGCAAAAAAAATTTTCACAAATTCTCTCAATAGTTGTAGAATCATTACCACATGGTAAGTAAGTTTTGAGTGTACACACAACAGCCAAACTAAAGTTTTTAACAACTCTATCCCCAGAATGTCCCCATGAAAATGATTCAAATTCACTGGAGGATAAAGACTCTGCAGCCTGTGACATAAACAAATGATTGTTGTCAATTATGATTTACAAAACTGTGAAGAGACATAAGAGTCAAAACTCAGAAAGTTTCTGCAGGAGAAGGACAAGAACCTTCAAAGCCAACCAAATGCCAAGCTCATCCAGGCAAAACATTAAAGCAGAAAAAATCTTTGTTATTCTTTTTTCTGCAGACTCAGCAGCCGATTTAGTGAAATCTGAACTTCTTAGACTGAATTCATGCTGAGAAACAAAATATCCATCGTGAATAACCTCAAGAAATAATAAACTGTGACATAAAAAAAATACAGAACTTATAAAGTAGAACTAAATATAAAAAAAGGTCATTCTGACTAATAATTAAATACAGAAAGATGATAGGTTTGGCAATTGAGAGTTAATTCAAACACAATATGCCAATCAATAAAACACATATTCCAACTTTCAACATGTGGAGAATTTTTCTTTTTCTTGTTTCAGAGCATATATCAAAAACTGATATCCTTAAACGTACACACCTGCTCTTTTAACATCTTGAGTTTAAATGCTAATTCTTCAAATAATACAAATTGAACTCCATTGTCCCGGAAAAACTTGAATTTTGGTGTTGATGTTGGTATGCACTCTGTGAGGACAGCTTCACTTAAACATGTATATACCTTCATTTCAAAATATTAGTCAAACAAATAATACATAGAAAAACCAAATTATTTGCACATCAACACAAATGAGTATTAATCACATGAGAATAAATTATTCCAACCACACTGTCTCATTTCTTCAAATAAATAAAGAAATAACTTTCTAGAATAGGTATAGGTTCCAATAACTCTAAGCATGTTAACATTAAGAGTCTTGAATAGTCACAACTGCTTCCTAAAAACTAAGAAAATAACTGCTAGAAATAACTAGAAAGTATCACATAGGATAATCCACAAGTTAACTACTTCCTTGCCATAAAATTTGTCACTTAGAGGCCCTATCAATAGACTCTGCAACTTATCTACAGATGGTTCTCTTCAATTACCAAATATTTATACAATTATACCAAGAAGATAGCAGATAACACTCAAACAATGTGAAGAAAGAAGAAAGCAAGAAAAATTATACAAAAGAGGGAGAAAATAAAAAGTAACCTTTGAATGCATTAGAGTCATTAGTTTCCGAATATTCTCTGACCAGGATAATTCAGAATTTCCAACTGGATTAAAAAAATAAAACACACAGGGAATTCAACATCAGAGGGAAAAAATTAAAAAATGTAAGGAGATATAAACTTTCTCTAGGCTTGTATACCTTTTGACTTAATTGGAGACGCAGTCATCCCAAAAATTCGAGGGAGGTCAAAGATACCAGAATTTAATTGGTGGTGATAAAACTCCTGCATGAAATCAAATCTTACCAAAGGTAACAAACTAACTCCACAACACAAACTGCAACCTCACGATGCATGTGCATTACAAGGGATAAGAAACTTACAATAAATGATTGTAATTGTCCTCAAACAAAAGAAGTTACAACTCTTACAGAACAAAATAAAATAAGAAAATGCATGATGCCACTGAACAAAGTCACCTTATTACATCCATGGAATTCATGTTCAACATCAATACTTTTTTCATATTGTCTTTGGAAAATGCAGTAGTTCAGACTCCAGATTGATTACTGACACCACAAATTTACTGCAATTTTTATGACAACATATTGCAACCAATGGGATGTTTGGGAAAACAGTTTAATTAAATGATTATTCTACAAGAGCTTATCACATAAGCTTATTAATAAGATTCACAGTGAAGATTTTTCAAATAAACCCATAAAGACATATAAGAACTCATAAGCCACTTCCATAGGCTCAACCAAACACCTGAACAAGTGCTTGATGTTAATGTCAAGAGAAGCCCACGTTATGTAAAACCTCTTTCAAAGTTCAAATGCCCAGTGAGTCTATGAACAAACCTGATTGTCTTTCATTAGATAGTTTCCAGAAATTAGTGCACACTGCATATATAACTGTAACAAACTTTTTATAAGTGTTGTTTACAGATCTAATAGCTGACTCACACATGGATGGACTGTCTTTTGTTATTATTGGTATGTGTATCATAGAAGAAGGAAAATATTTTAGTGGCATCAATCAACCACAGCTCACTCATCACCCCACCTAATCTTACACTAGTGTAGTAGAGGATTTAATTCTCCTCTTTGCCCCTGTCCACAGATCTTTGGCCCTCATTTTATTACCCAATAAAAAGAAAGGTTAAAGGTGTATTACAACATATTAATGAAGAAGTCACAACTCAAATATATTATCATGATAAGAATTAGTAAGAAATTCAAAGACACAAACCAGCTACTAGAAAATCATAGAGAGGATATAACACTTACAGTCATGATGCAGGCATAAGGGTGTTTACCCCTAGCATGATGGCATTCATCCATTATTAAAACCTTAATCAAATTCAGTTTGAAGAAGCTATGCCTCAAGCAACTCAGCAATATTGCAGGGGTCATGACAAACACCTATACATTCAAAAGCATTACTGACAGTAATTACCAATTATCCATGCAGCATACAAAATAAATTTCGGCAAGCATCATACCTAAAAGTCACAAATGACACAATGCATGTCATATTCAAGTCAATTGAATAATAGAAAAAAAACCATTTTTCTTCCATTCCATTTTATTCAAACATAAAGATAGAAGCTAGAACCTACGTTCAAGTATACTATAAACTTTAACCCAGTACGAACTTTACAAATAAAGAGGAAAATGCCAAAATTAGACAACATGCAAGAAATAAATTCCCAAAGGAACAATAAAAAGAGTTTGTGGCCAGATGTCCATCAATAAAATCAGTGAAGAAAATGGAGTATTTCCTGTGTTCACTTGGAAAGTTGCATGGGGTGTCAAGAGAAATTAATTATGTAAACATATTAAGTTCAGAAACTAAAAACAACAGACACTCAAATGGGGGGTATTGTGTAGTATAACTGTCATAATTGTTTACTTCCATGATTAGGACAGGTTTGCTTAAACTTGATTTGTACAGTTTTTATTCTGTTTTTGGTTAGATGCAATCTATATAAATGATTTGTAATCACCCTCTGTAATTACCAAATTCGAAATAAATATCCAGCCACCTTTTCAAATGGGAGAAAACAGGAATAAGTCACGCACAACATAAACAGATGGATTATGATTGAGCAAAGCAGATTTGTAAAACAAGGCATCTTTCAGTCCTGATAGAAATGAAAAAGCCCTCACCTCATGTTTTTCTATTTCTTGTTTCCAGGTAGCAGCATCCCAGAAGTCAACTCCCATAGCTCCCCAATACGTTCCCACTTTTAAATCGGTGTGCTTTTTCACAGCTTCAGCTTGCTAAGTTAATGAATAGCAACGTGGTAAAAGACAATGAAGACACAAAGCACAATGAAACCAATGATCCATCACATAGCTCATCAACCAGCACACGGCAATCAAATAATGTATCTCAAATTAGCAAAAAGCATCATCATAAGAGAGAAAGTGGCATACTTGAGAGACCAACACAACTTGGGGAACCAAGAACACTGCAATGTTAGGAGAAGGCTTTCGCAGATGATGAGCATAGCTGCGAAGAAGCATGATGGCTATCAAAGTCTTGCCAGAACCAGTCTCCAAGTACACTATGGTATTCTCACGGACAGCATTATCCAAAGCTTCAAGTTGATAGCTACAAAAAATCAATCCAAAATCAATGAGAAAGAGACGACAATGATAAGAATAAAAAGTTCGACAATGCATGAACTCAACTCTAGAAATGTTAACATGTGCACGTTAAACTCACCTTCTAGCAAATGGAAGAACATCAGGAGTAATCTTCTGCTGCTGGGTGGTATCCATTTCCATTGAGATTACTTCTTCCATGGATATTTTGCCTCTTTGATCAACCTACATTCAAATTCCAAAGAAAGAAAAGCATCCCATCACGAAAATGCTCCCACTCTCATCATGGAAGATGCAAAACAGCAAAAAATAAAAACAAAAAAATAAACAAACTCACAGACACCGATTGCAGAAAAGGATAGTACAAAAGGACCCAACTTTACTTTCTGAGAAGTGAGAAGGTAAGTGGACGTGCGTGGCTTTTCAACAGATTCTCCGAAACAAATAGACAAACAGCGGACACTACTTGTTACCTAAGCATCTTGCAAGAGAAGGAATACTACGTGACAAAAAAGGACACAAGACAGCAAGTCAAGGGGTCACTCACCTAGTCACCTTATTAGGCCAATTTGGTATACGAAAAGATTCAACTTTTCATGGGAAATAAACATACGATACGAGTATTCACTGATACTCACGCGCTCACTAGTTTCGCTGACACCTGAGAGGTAAGAATCAAGTTTTAAATAAAAGGTTTGTAATTTGACCAGGACGCTGAAAAAGTTTAAATAGTAGAGAATACTGTGAGTGTTTTCAGAAATTTAAATTTTAATAAATACCTTTGATCTGTTTTGTGCTTCTTCTCTTTTTCTTTTTTCTCCTCCTGTGTGAATTGAGTCCATGTTCAAATAAGAATTGGTAAATACTAAAATGTACCTGTCCAAGAAAAATTTAGGTTAGGGGCAATGAGAGTGTGATGTGAAAATTTTGAAATTTAAACACAAGAGAAATTAAAATAAATGATAAATTTAATTTAATATTTTTTAGAAGTCAAATTTTTTATTTTCTTTTTGACTAATCAAAGCAAACTATATTGTTATTTGTTTTTTTTCTTCTTATTTTATTATCTTTCTTTTCTTTCAAATCATTTTTAAAAGTAATAATTGATTACAATTTGGTGTGTTTTGAATTTATGATTATTAGATTAAATTTTTTTTAAATGAATGATTGATATAGCACGTTCTTTTTAACTCATTTTTAATTATTAATTCAAATTTATTAAAAAATAAAAATATAAACGAGAATCATTTTTAACAAAAAAATGAAATTTATTAAAAAAAAGATAAATTTATAATTTTTTGTGATTGTTAAGATATTTTAATTAATAATAAATAGTGTGTTCAAAATAGTATGTTAGAGTATGTGTTGTTAGTATTTTTTGTTAGGAAATTACAAACTTAATTTTTAATTTCATTAATGTTTTCTACTTTCACTCATTATCCTCTACCTTAGGCCCATTGACCATCAACTTCCCTACCCCCAATTAAAGAAGGATTATTCCTTACTACTATGAAGTTCAAAACCTTTGATGTTGGGCATTAAGACAATTTTTTCCCTCTACTAGAGCCATCGCCATGAAATGAGTGAGTATCGATTGCAATCAACAAAGGTAAACAATTGAAACACCGCAACCAAACACTCATTGGGAAGATCGAATATCTAATTGAAAATTTTGTGGACAATCAACTCTCTTAACAGTTGGGGTGATCACTATCTTTGTTGACCATAAGAGAAACTAGGATAAAGAATTTGGTCTGCTAGCAGCAGACTTGGTCTACAAGGAAAAGTTTCTAGATAATACCTCTTATATATTGTAGTATACCACTTGTACATTGTACCTAAAATTAAAATATAAAAAATACGTTCAAATAATTTTTAAATTTAATAAAGGTGATATCATAAAAAATCTAATGAAAGATAATATAAGAGCAAGTTAATTATGGTATAAGATAAAGGCATATTTGGAAGAGGAGTTTCTTTTTATACTTAGGAATTAAGACTTTATTATAATGGTTAAAATTTGTTTGACTAGTTATAAATATTTTGGAGGAATGTTTATAAATTCAGCATTAATAAGTCATAAAAAAACTTGTTATATATATATATATATATAACATAAAAAATAAGAAAAAAAACAAATCAATTTCATTATATCATATCATATATTGAGCACATATTTTTATTTGTAGATTATTATATAGTATTAAAATATATTATTAAATATTAAATTGATAAATTTAAAAGACTATTTAAGAAAAATTTCATCAAAAGCAAAAGTAATTAAGCTATAAATGAGCTAAACAAACCAATCTCAAGTTTTTAGTTACTTGTTTCACTAAATAAGTTAAGCTTGAATAATCCTTTGTTTTTTCCAAGAGTCAAGCTTAAATTTTAATGTTTGATTTAACTTGACTAATTTACATTCCTAATTGTCATGTTTGGTTTCTAAAAAACTTTCTCAAGTAGAGGAATGTTAACAACATTTTCTTTCTAACCATCTCTCTATAATTACTAAAAATTATTAAAAATCATCAATTTTGGTAGAGTCACTTTTCATTTAATGACTCACTCTATTAAATTAAAGGTGAAATACCCTAAAATTGGTGATGTTTAATCATTTTCAACTAATCACATAGAATGTCACTAACATTTCTCTTCTCAATTATGTAAGTATTTTTCTTCTTAAAAATACTCATGATTGAGTTCCTATTTAGTTATTTTTATTATCATTATGATTCTCCAAATATTTTTCTCTTTTTTTCTTGATTTTATGATATTTTTCTTTTAGTTGGAAGATTAAAAGTAATGGTCAATGAAATTTTTTTATAATTTCAAGAATCTTTTATTTTATGATGGTAATTCTCCAAGTATGTTTTTCTCTTTTTTTTCTTGATTTAATGATATGTTTCTTTTAGTTGGGAGATTAAAAGTAACAGTTGATAGAATTTTATTTTCTTTTTAAATAAGTGCAAACCATGTTTGGGATTTAGTTATGTTTGAGAATTTTATCATGCATATTTTTGTTTTGGAAACTTTTTTTTGTAACTAAGAGGTAAGTGGGGCTTCTTATTTGGCACCTAATTATTCTCCTTCTCACAGGTTGACCCATTTTGGAGTAAAATGGTGTCTCCTTTTGCAGCTCTAGTTTTGGAAAGTATTTTGTAATATATATTCAACATGCATACGGACAAATTTGGTAAAAAAAAATGTTTCAAATATGGTGAGATTGGATTTGATTTTAAATGTAATATTTCTTTGCCTTTTTTGCCTAGCGAAATTGCAATATGGTTCCTAGTCGAGAAAAAAAGTGAATTTCATTATATATTTATTTTTTTATTTATTGTAAACATAAGTTTTTCTAATTATTTCAATTAGGATAATGATTTAGGTTTTCATAGTTATCCTAATTATACGATTGTTGACATCGATGCTTAAGCATGATTTGGACTCTTTTTATATTCATTTAATTTTGTTTAGTATTTTTAATAAAATTGGCTAAAGCAATATGTTGTCTAAGTAACTTCTTTTGTATAAATTAATTCAATTAATTTTTTTTGGTATATAAAAATTTAAAGGGAGGGGATGGCACCCCAATTTAAGGCAGGGAAAGTCTTTGAGCTCAAAAAACACTTATAGAGATATTTATATTTATCTCACCTTAAGGAGACAAGCGAGGGTTTGAACTTGCAACCTATTAGATGCAAGAGCTTGTCTTGCTCCACTCACCTAACCCCTTAGGGTTAAATTAAATTAAATGTGCATATATGTTAGCATTGAATTGTTTATGCTAATTGTGGTTGACCCAAAGGAAAATGTAGTTTGACTAATTAATGACACATCTACAATGCTAAATATATGTTAGTTATAAAAGATTTAGTATTCACATGGGCAATAAAATGTCCAAAGATAATTATTATTTAACATAACTTATTATTAGTGTTTGATAATTGTGTTGAGAGTACCACATATAGTTAAACCTTATCGTTCAAAGATAAAAGATTAATATTATGATAGGCATCTTATTTAGTACTTTATTTGTTACTTTGTTTACAATTATGGATTGCTTGAGCACCTCTCATTAGTTATGTTTGACGTAATCACTTATGATTGTTTGTGTTCTTTATTTAGTTTCACTCACTATCATTACTAATGTCATTACTTAAACTAATGAATTCACAAATGTTGAATGGTACCAATTTAAAGTTTCAAAGAAGTTAGCCAACTTCACAACTGCATGGAATTTGTAATATCATGATTTTCTTGATTTATAATTAATTGAAGTGACTAAGAATAATTATAAATTTAATTTTCAAAAATACCTCTTAAATTAAGTTGCACATTTCTTATATGATTTTTTTTGTAGAGAAATCATATTTAAGTTGTTGAGTTATGTTGTGTCAATGTAAGTACACATTAAAGGAGTAAGTGACCAAGTAGATGTGTACCATGAGGCAATATCAAAGTATCATTAACACATTTCCCTACACAATTAGCACATTGATAAAGTTTAATTACCTATTTACTTACTATGATTAGTAAAAAGTATAACTTACCATTTATAGTTAATTACCTTACCATTTGTGGTAAGAAGTTCAAAAGAGAAATGGCAAAAAAATGCTTTGCCAAAAGTCCTACTTTATTCCTCCTTTTATGGTAAAACCACCATTACCATTTTTTATACCTTTCCAATACCACTAATCACAATACCATGGTTTTACACCTTCAAACCACTCTTAACATAACAATTCAGTTCTAAAGTTTTTCTCCCATTTAAAGCAACTAAAGTTTTTTAGAGTTTAGATCAATATGCATTGGTTAAGTTTTCCATAATCATTCTTGAAATTTTCTATCAAAAACACCCGTTCCAAGTAAAGAAAACTTACTCCTTTGTGTTTTGGTGTTTACAATATGTTGTATGATCATTAAAAGTGATGATAAATATGATATAAACATAAGTGTTTGTCTGAGTTTGATTTGTAGTTGTATTTTTGAAGTTATATGAAAGTTTGAGAAAAATATAAAATGTCATGAATGCATTGTTATTTGTTATTTTTTATGATTAAAATAAATTTATATATATTTATAATGTTGACCTTGATTGTTAGGATGTTGAAAAATATAAACATCATGAAATTTGATGTGTAGTTAAGGCACATGTGCTAAAAACGTTGAATGATTATTAAGTATGATAGATATTTGGGTTAGGTGTGCTAAGCATGGTGGATGTGTGTTAAGTGTGACTCAAACTTGAAAATATGTGTTTAACATGCTAAATGAACACTGAGCAAAAATAACAAGTTGGGAAAACTTGTTAAAGGCATACAAAGTGCAATAAGTATTACGATAAAACCTATTAATGATCTTAAGATAACAAAGAACCTTAAAAGGATGCGTTAAGTGTGAAATATTCTCCCTAAACACCAAGTGAAAACCTAGATATCTATTTAATTTAGATATTTTGTATACTTAAGAGAAATTTTAGCTCTCATAGTTGAAGGAATAACTTTCTTGATGATTCCCTAAAAAGTTAATGAATCTAGAGAAGAGAAGTGTTAAGAACATACTCTTTAATACACTTTTTCAAACACATTTTTTCTAATTAGTTAAAGTTTATTGAAAGCTACAATTATAGGGAAAAGAATCATTAAATATAATGTGGGACCCATAAATTTTTTTCATTTTCAATAGATTTCAATTAATAAGAAAAAGTGTGTTCAAAAGAGTGTATAAAAAAGTGTGTTCCTAATATTTCTCATCTAGATAATTATTTTCAAAGCCTTAAATTCTTACTAAGTTGTTATAAATGATTAAGTTAAGAAAAATCAATGAGACTTAGAATTTTAAAAGGATCAAATATCCACTTCTCCCCTAATTAGTGAGTGAAATGCTTTTCCAAATTACAAAAAATGCCTTAGGGGAACTAATGAATACAATGTGTTGGAAAGTGCTTGACAATGGTTGTTTGTCAATAAAAGACTTTATAAGACTTAAAAGTGGAATGCTAAAGAACTAATTCAAAGAGTTTAAAAACATATTATATGTGAAATAATAAATAATGAAACAATGGTTGTATATAGGGTATGCCTATGGCCTTTATTCAACAAGGATTGACTATTAAACTTTTACATTGTTTTTTTTTGGTTAAACATGGAATCTTAGGGTCAACCATGGGCAATAAATGACAATTTAACTTATCTTTTGATTCTATAATTTGACACTTTTCCTATATTTTTCTTACTTTTTATGCTTGTTTGACCTTATTTTTGTGAATAATTGATCTTTTAGGTCTAGTAAGTTGATATATAGTTTTTTTAATAAATTCTCTTTAAGTTATTTTCTTTTTAAATTAGGTAAATAAAAAATAAAAAGGAAGTGAATTTTTAAGAGAATAATTTGAAGTCATACTTAACACCAATAATATCCACACTTAGCGTAAGTATGTTGAAGAATTGTTTTGAAGAGTTAAGTCTTTGCTAAATCCACACTTAATGTAACAATACATGTGTTTAATACGAAACGCACTAGACCATTATTACTCGAAGAACTAGACTTAGTGCAAGATCTTTTGTGCTAAGCACACCACTTATGGTCTAACACATAAAAGGGTAATTTTGTGTACTTCTTTGACACCTTTTGGAATAAGGCATGTAATCCAAGGATGATTCTCTTTGGAAAAGGGCAAAAAGGCCTTGGAAGCACTTTCATGGATTGTCAAACCTTATCCATTATTACTTTATGGTTTTTCTTCACTTTTATGGTGAAGAGTAGCTAGATTCTTAGTTTTAGGGTTCGAATTAGTGAAATTCACTCCTGTATTTCTTGTATAACCCTAACTTTATTCTCATTTTAATATAGTACTTGAATATTTTTATACTTTATAGTTTATGGCTTTGTCATCCATTTACATGCTTTATGAGTTGATTTGTGATTGGAAAACACATGTTGATTCTAAATTTGAAATAAAAAAAAAACTCAATAGATCTTAGATTTAGGAATGGATCTTGATTTGTTGACCTTATGATGAGCACATTAAAGCCCAAGCTCATGAGATACATGATTAGCAAGCCCAAGCCCATGACAAGAAGGATCAGAACTAGGACCAGGACCTAATTCAAAACTTAGGTGGATCCATGACTAAAGGCAGGATTAGAAAGGCCTAGGAGGCATTGCAGCACAAGGTGACCCATCTACTAGAAGTCCAACTATCAAAAGCTCTACATTAAGAATATTACATGTATAACATGCTTGGAGAAGAAACCCAATTAGGAGATTTAATTATTTTTCTATTTGTTTAAGTTCAAAAGTTTGTTTGGTAAAAGACATAAAAATAAAAGAATTTGTTCAGTGTTAGGATTAGAACCCAAGACCATAAGCATAGTATGTCTACACTTAATCATTGGGACAATTAGTTTTGCATGTGATATTGGAATTTTCATTTTCTTTTATTTACTTCCAAATAAGGCAAACCCAAAAACTAAATTTGTATTAAGCCTTTGGGAAATTTAGAATAGAACATATTATGATTGATTGATATTATTTATGAGTTTTAGCTCTGCTATAGTTCTTCTTTACATCTTTTAATCTTATCAAGAATTCTTTCATCTTGTGGTGATCCTCCTTAAGCTTATCAAACAATCTTGTTTGTGTCGCCTTGCCTTCCAAGTTTTTTTATTTTATTTTCAAAAGTCTCAATTTCAATTTATTCCAAACCCTAACCCCTAAATTCCTAATTTCTTGTTTCAATTCTCCTTGAGAATCTTATCACCTTATCTTCTTAACTATTGTGCATAATATAACTTTTCTCATTAAAGCTCTTAAAAAATTAGGGATTTGATGAGAAAATTTGATCTCGATCTACCTAATAAATAAATGATTAAGGATTGTACATGAATTTTAGTATGTTGAAATGAGTACTTGGTTTTGTGTTTGGATAACATGAGATTTGATATTTTCATGAAATTCAACCTTGACAACATTCATTACATTGTATTTTCATCATTTTTACTACATTCCACATATTTGGTAAAAAATCTTAAAAACATTTCATTCAATATTTTACTCTTAGTCTTAGTTTTAATTACTTTTATCTCGATTTGTATTAATCCTCATTTGAATATTATCACTCTTTAAGCCTTTGTTAGAAACATATGTTAAATAATATTATGGAAGTCTCTATGGACATGATATTAGAATATTTATAATTAATACTTGCACAATTTGGTTTACTTGTCAAATATTGTTAGCAATGATGATGGTAGTTACAAGATATTGTACTTCTAATCACAAAAGTACCTAAGCACACCACCATGGAAACCTTCATTAAATTGATTGATGATTGAATTGCTAATGATGTTGAATTTTTGGATTATTGATTAGTATGTGACATCGTGAGGCAAACCATTGATGATGATAAGGGGTCCATAGTTGTTGTAACCATAAGCCAAAAATGAATCTACATACAACCTTGTTACATGTTCTATTTGAGGTTGTTGACATTTAATGGAATGTATATTCATAAGTCTCGTTGGGATGGTGATACAAGGCAAAATTCTTAAAGATGAAGAAGATGACAAGCAAATCATGTATTATGTGTCTATGTCTTGTGTTAGTAGTAGTTATTAGGCTAGTAAGCTTTTATCATGTCACATATTTATGTTTTTGCCTTTTAATTTTTTAAGTTGCTTAGGTTAAGTGGCTTGTATAGGTTAGTTTTTAGGAAAATATAGCATTCTTATTGAATCTATGATTACTAAAGATAATCAATTTGTTTTTTATAATGACACTTGTGAATGGAATATATTGTTCCATATTTAATTGATTAAAACCCTCTATTTTTAGTTTTGAAAAAGTGGCAGGTTCACATTTAATTGATTATAAGCATATAGTAATCAATTAAACTATTTATTGGAAATAACCCAAGAGTTCTTGAAATTAAAATAATTAATTATGCATAAAATTAATCAATTATTTTTTTAAATTGCCACAATTACATTTGAACATAATTTTTTTTCTTATCTTTTTACTTGGTTATAAAAGGTGATTATACTATAAAATAAGATAGAACGATTTTGTTTTCATTATGGAGGAACCTCTAAGAACTAAAATTACATTGGATCAAATAACCAAGTAGGATTGTTGATGTTTTTATGGGTTTCTTAAAAGCTTCATTATTTTTCAAGAAGATCACTTAGGTAATACCTTTTTAACCTTAAATATTTGTAATTGTTAAATATTGACCATTTATCTATGTGTAACTAGTTGTTTCTACTTTTGTGCATTGGTTTGTCAAATTTCTCTATAGGGTGTAGGGTTTTTTTATGGTTAGAATCTAGGGTTGGTTCTTTTTGTGTAATTGTTATATAAAATTGAAAGATATAATGAATATCTTAGCTAGTTGGTTGGGAATTGGATGTAACTCTTAGTGATAAATAATGAACTAATATAAATTATTGTGCAAGCTTTTTTATCCTTATTTATGTTTTTCTTTTATATGATGACTTGACATTTTGTGTGTGCTTCACATAGGGTCATATAGTTCAATTTAGGGTGCATTAATAATTCTTAACAACAACAAATTGGTTATCTAGGGATACTTAGGTAATTTTGTACTTATAAGTTGATGCCTTCTCGTCGATCTTCGATCTTTATTGCTTGTAAAGTGTTAAGGATAGTTGTAAAAGACACTTTGACGCTAAATTCAACAATTTCTTTAATATCATAAATAAAAGTAATAAATAAGAGTGAGCAATATGTCATCTCAAAAAATCTAACCCTCTATATACATATTTTATGGGTCATCAAGTTCATAAGACTCACCTTTTAGTAAAGAAATGTTAATTTTTTATTACTTGAGGATAATATCTTGATGATAGGTTAGTTATGTAAATCCAATACATTCTTCTTCATTCTTATTTCTTTATCATGTATGAATGAGGTTGACAGTTGACACCTATTCAACCTATTAGGGGTGTAAGATTATATTATATATCTAAAGGGTGCTCAACTATCATAGACATACCCATATATCTATGAGGTACTTAGCTATATTATGTATACTTGTATATTTGAGGGGTACAATAGGCAATCTGATTCATAATTTTTTAGATTTAAGTCATTTTCTTAACAAGTAAGAACGAGTAGGCGCATAAGTTGGGAGTTGTGTAATAATATTATTTTGTAAGTGCGAGTAAATAAGGGGATTACTTGGGATAAGTTTATATTTGTCCTTACCTAACCCAAAACATTGATTATGTTACTTATGTGAACTTGGACTTGACCCGATAAAAACACGAAATATATGGGATGAAACTAGGTCAACTTAACTAATATAATATATTATATCAACATTATATATAGTTGAATTATAGAATAAAAAAGTATAAAATTTAAATTAAGGTGTATTTTATAATATAATTTTTTAATATTATTATAAATATAATATCATGTTATACAAAACATTATTTATTAAATAAAAGTTTATTATTAATACATAACTAAAAAAATTATACTTTTAAAAAAATGGAAGGCAGTAAATCGAGTTGGGATGACTTGAAGCATAATCGAACCTATCCTAAAAATGCATATGGTCTAATTTCAAAAACCAAATCCTCCAAATAAACTTTGAGGCAAGTTGGGTTAATGGGTAGTTTGGGTCTTGCTCATCCCTAATAGGAAGATTAATAAAGTGCTAATTAGAATAGGCTTTGAGGGTAGGTGGATTGATGAATCCCACACGAGTCCATGACAAATGTAAACCTTGTGTCGTGGGAAGTTGCTACCTATGACTACTTGGTTTGATAATAACATTACATGCTTCCACATATCAAAGTTTGCATCCCCTAATAAACATGATGTATAATTTCCTGTGAAAGGATAGATTTGAATTGATAGCTCAAACTATTGAAAGTCTCCATGGAGTAGTTTTTTCATTAGTCACATGATTTGCATGGTATTTTGGTGGACTTATGAATTATGTGAATATATGAATATGTACAAAAAGATTTACTCTATGGGTGTTTATCTTTGTGAAACTATTTAATTATGTTATTTAAAGTTGTGTATCCTTTCTTTTTGTATGTTTACCCTTACATTATTTGTACATGTGGTTTATGCTTGTTATGATCTCAAATGTGGCATTTGTGGGAGCTTATAGATAAGTTTAAGACCTACCTTGATTATCCCTTGACTAACCTTGGTTTGTCATTTTATGATGGTTCTCATTACCAAGACATCATTACAAGGGACAGTCGTCATATAAGAGACATGCTCTTCACATTTGTCTCAATAAGATACATAAGGTTTAGGCAAAAGACTCATAAACTTTCTTTTAGAGTCTTTGGCTTGACATCGCCTAGTGTTTCTATGAATAACAACATAAAGGAACTTGCATATGAAAACATTGCAAAGACAGTTAGTGTTGCATCCCACCTATTTTGTCTTTAAAACTTTGTGGGTGAAGGTGATTCTCTTAAAAGTATCTCTACTCTTGTGGTTTTTGAGTCTTAGTCTTGACTAACTTAGGGATTGAGTATATGTATACCTTTTCCCTCTTTTTATGTATGTCTTATAGATGGATACGTAATGGTATACACACCACACCTTTTGAAGTACTTAGATGATGTCACAGGCTGTAATACTATAAGGTGCAAGTATTTATATTTGATGTTAATGACTTATGCATGAGGTATTCCACTGTTTGGTATGTTTGTCTTTATAATTTAATAATCTTGCCTTGAGAATGAATGAATGTTGCATATCTTGCAAAATTTTTACACTCATTTTATAAATAAAATAAATTAAGAGTTTTATCTAAAATTTAACCATCCTTCTTGTATTAGTCATTAGTCGGCCATGTAGCGATATTGGGTCGTTATGAATTATTAGATTAGATTACCCCATTAGAATTGTGGGTAACTTTAATAAGGAAGAGTCTAAAAAGTATAATTGGTCATTTTATATGTGTTTGGTGATCATTAAATGCTCCACCCCAAAGGCTCTTTAGGTTGATCTTTTCATAACATTGGATCAAACTAGGTTGTTCTTTAACAATAATAGTGCAAAAAGTTATTAATAGAAGAAGTAAAATTAGAATTTTACTTTGTTTTTGTAAGAAGATGAGACATATAAAAAAGGATTGTCTAATGTCAATTAACATGTCAAGAAGGATAAGCTCCTTACTCTAGCTTGTTCTAAAGTTAATTTAGTTTTGTAGCTAAATATACATGGTGGGTGAATTCTAGTGTTACTACATATAAGTACAACTATGTAAGGTTGTTTGTGGAGGTGTCTACCAAGTAATGTTGGAAGATTTATCTCTATGGATAGACATGGTAATGAGGCGAGTCAAGGGGAGTTTGGACTTTTCTTGGCCCCATCTCTACAAATAGGTGGGTCAAATTTGGGTTTAGGTTTTAAAAAGATAACTTTAAAATTTTAATGTCTAACCTCATCCTTATTGGATTTGGGGAAGCCCATGAGGAACTTGCTACACATTTTCTTTTCAATTTTAATTTACTCATATATTTTTAAATAAATTATATGTTAATATATTAATTTTTTAATTTAAATAATATTTAGAACAATAACTATGTTTTTGGTTCTTAAGTTTTTTTTTTATAAATTTCACTTTTAGTTCTTAAATAAA
>JAMLFT010001852.1:0-28412 GCA_026544285.1 Pachyrhizus erosus | reverse complement strand
TAAGACTAAAAGTTGAAACTTGTTATGTAATAAGTATGATCTTTTGTTCTGAACAAGGATTAATATTTTATAATAATTTTCTCGAAAACTTTAGTCGTTACAAATAGTGTGCGTGTGATTTTCATAAACTTTTTATAATTTTTCTATAAAAACATATAGAGAATGAAAACCAAGTTTGCAAAATAGGATGTATAAAAAGTGAGGGATAAGCACAACATCAAAAACATTTTATATTAGCTCATTTCAATTCTTAAACTATGTTCAATTTTCTCTCAACATAAGAGATTTTGCTAATTGAAACTTAATTATAAACCGAGTAATGACTTTGTCACTATTGGTCATACATTGTGTTGTGCTTTAAATGTATAATTCTTATTCACATATTTTGTACAGTAAGAGTTTAACTACTATAAGAGAAGATAAAATATATCTGTTAGTTGTCTTTTCCTCTTTTTTATTTATAAGTTTTAATAGGTCAATTATTCTTTTAAACATTTTTACTTTAATATTTTTTTATGACAGACTTCAGAGTCAAGAGTTTTTTTTTATCTAAAAGTCTGTTTATCTTCATTATATTTGTTGTTTTTCATTGAATACTCATTTTAATTTAAACATTAGATAAGTAATAAAGATAAAATTAGAAGTAAACTAACATTGCAATTGTCTTATGTATTTGATAACATGTAACGTTAGTTCAAACGTAATAAACGAGTAAGCAAAAAATAAGTCTAATGTTAGTTTAGAATATATGTTGATTTATGATATATTTTCAAATTATACATTTAAGACGTATAATTTTTACAAAAACATGTTAGACATATATTTAACAAAATATCAATAGGACGCATCCAACGTTTATAGCGCTTGTGATGCTTATATTTTTTCACTTATGTTTTATGCATACGAGTTTAAAAATTACTACATTTTCATTGTTTGTGACATATTTCTATCAACATATTTATAAAACTAGTACTATCCCTCAAATTAAATATATTATTTTGTTATCATCAAAATCATAAATTTTTTAGGAATTTAACATTCATCCACATCTTTGATTCTAACATTGTCATTGGCGCTGTCACTACTGCTATAGTCGTTGTCATTATTGTTATCATTGTTACTCCCACTACCACCAACACCACCACCGTCATCATCATTGTTCTCCACCAACCTTTACTATCAATGTCGCCTTTTCCACCATCACCCCACCACTACACTAATATTTCTCAATGTTATAATTATTTTTTCATTTCTAATCATTTCTTTGATAAAAATTGAATACAAGTTATGAAATATTAACATTATATATTTTTATTGTTGTTATGGTTGTGTTATTTTTTTATTATTTGTATAGTTGTAATATTTATGTTTGTTGTAAAAACTTATATTTTTTATTTTTATTTTACCATTTTTATGTGTTGATATTTTTTATATTGCGATATTTCACAGCGAAACAAAATAAGATAAAACATTGACTCATTTTATCCATATTTAATTCACAACAACTCTTTAAAAACTAAAAATAAAATAAAACTAAAAACTCAAAACTAAAACTAATTTTAATTTTTGAAAACTTCATAACTAAAAACAAAAAAATCACCCTAAACTAGACCTAAGGTTAACATTGTTAGATTATAAATTTTAATGGTTTATTTATAAATAACTGCCAATTATTATTTATTGTTATTTTTTATTAAAAAATTTCACATTCATCAATCCATAAACCAAATCCACAATCTATGCAACTCCCAACCACTTAATTTTGTATTGTTCAAATAAAATAAAATACCTTAGCAAAGTTTTAAAAAGAAGAGAGACCTAATTGAACATAATAAAGAAAGAAAGATATCAAATTAATAATTAAACCTCACTTTAGTCCTTAATAATATATTAATATAATTACTTAAATGAAGTGACTTTTTGAATTTGGACCAAAGTGAGTCACATCTCACACTTTTAAAAACTTTTTTTAATTTTTTATTTTAGAAATGAAAATTATAATATCTTATACTTTTGATGACCTAATTAATTATTTATCTTTATCTTTTATCTACAATACAAATATAACTAAAATTATCGTTTATGACATACTAATCAAATTAGTTCATAAAAGTATATAACAATTTCAAGTTAATTCCTAAATTTTAATAAACTAAAAAAAATTCCTAAAAGTAACTTTTATCTTTCAAATTCATCTTTTATTTTAGACAAGTCATTGTCTATTGTCATTAAAATAAAATTTAGTCGTTGCATATAAAGACTAAATTGCATGATAACATCTTAATTGTAGCATATAAAAGTTTATTTGAAATGAAGGATAAATATGAAAAACGACAGGTAATTTTACGAATTTTAATTATTTATTTGCTTATTCATGGATTAATTTAAAACTGTCACACACTTTCAAGGATCAACTTGACCATTTAGCCTATCTTTTATCAATAATTTATAACTAGGAGGGTTAAGCATTTTTTTGTCTGTATAAATACAAATTTTTTTATTTTTAGTGGTTCCTTTTAAAATTTTAATTTTTCATCATTTATTATTAAACATGTGTCACAATGAATCCTTGTGACTAACTCTATTAGTTGAGTTAACAATAGTTTATTTTTTGCAACAAAAAACCATCACGAAATATGGATAGTGACGAGACCAACAATTTATAGGCCCATAACAAAATAATAATAATGTTCCTTAAATACATGTATTAAAAAATATAAATATGTATTACATAAAAAATACACACGTGATTTTATCAAATTGAAATATTACCTCCATTCTTATATATAAGAAACGAATGATAGTATTTTTTGTTTCTAATTATAAGAAATATATGATTATTTTAAAATATATTAATTATTAATTTACTTTTACATTCACAATTTTTTGTAAGGTATATTAATGAGATATGATTTATTTTCCATGAAAAGAGATGCACTTATTGAGTTATTAATAATAAAACTCATATTCATTAATTGAAAATTTATTCTTTAGATTATGAGTAGTGTCATTATTACTTGACTACCATTTAAATTAATTAATATTATGAATATTTTTGGAATAAAATTCAAATTTATGACAATAATTAAATTCAACTAATTTAATTATTTTTATCGGTCTTTGCAAACTAAGTATTTGTTTGTTATATATAGAAAAAAGGTAGCATTTTATTATAAAGAGTTAAGTTATACACTCCTAGTGTAAACAATTTACATTATCATCTAATTACAAAACAACATATATGATATATTTGTTAACTTTTACAATAAATATAACAGAGTCATAAACAATTTTACATTATCGTTGTATGACTATTAAACTTTTTATTACATCAAGTGAATAACATAATTTTAATAAATCTCAAAAAGATGTATCATATTTTTCATTCAATTTACTCATCTATTATTATTTATCATTTAATTTACACTTAAAAAAAATACATATACAAACATTTATATATAAGATCACCCCTTAAAAGAAAAAAAAACATATATTGTATATATAATTTTTCTATGATAATTATATATATAATTTTATTTTATTTTATAACTTCTACTCAGTATTTTTAAAATTCGATTGATCATTAAATCGATCAAAACACTAGTTTGAGATTTAATGATTTAGTTATTATTGAGCTGTGGTTGAACCAATATTAATAAAATAATAATAATTAAATAATGTATACAATAATATTAAATAATACAATATCACATAACTTTTTAACACAAAAAATTAAATTAAAATATCATTTTAGAAGTTTTTAAGATTCAAAATATAGATAAAAATCTAAATCAAATATATCATAATACTTGAATTTAAATTTCAAAAAAGTACAACAATATCCATTAATAATATAAGAAGATTACATCTAAAATAAAAAAAATGGAAAATTAATATAATATACAATTATAAAAAATTAAAATATACAAAATTATAAATTAATGTAAATGTGTATATTATGTATTTTATAAAAAGACAATATTTGATAAAATAATTTATATCCATCTAAAATCTTTATTAAATGTATATTTTTATCTATCTTTAAAACATTTTATATTATATTTTTAAAAAATTAAAAATAAAAAAATATCAATTCAAACCAATTTTCTACATTGATTCTTAGCCCGTTGTTACCAATTTTGAAATCCTTCAAATTTTTTTAGTAAACGAATTGATCTCCAAATCAATTTAGGGTCAAATTGGTTGGTTCGATTTTGATAACTATCGTTCTATAATTATTTTTACTTTTTATTCATCTTATCTTCTCATTACATCTTTTATTGCATCTTCTCTCATTCTCTCTCTTCTTTTTTTTTTTTTTTTATCTCTCTTCTCTCTTACTACAAAAGATAGATACACCTTTATAAAATATACAAACATCATTTTCAATAATTTTTAGGGTTTTTCTATTTTTTCCTAAATGTTTCTTAATAAAAAATAAAAGAACACTATTTCATTATTTAAAGAAGAGAACATAATATTCTTATTACTTTTAGCTTAAAAATAAATTTTGTTTTAATCAAAATTAGAGTCAATTATGCTTTTAAAACTTTACGCATGATATTTATATATAATAAATATTTTCTATCGTTAGAATTGTTACCATGAATTTTAAAACTAAATTTATCTTTTCTCACTATAGCACTCTATTCTTATATCTCTTTAATTTATATAAATTTAACATTTGTTGTATGTGATCAATTATTATGATTTTTTAATTATTGGTTAAATTTAATATATTAATTTTAAAATTATAATTTAATTTTTGTATTTGGTCCTTTAAAAAAACTCCAATTCTACCCATATCATTTATTATTAATATAATAAAATATAATCATTTTAGATTAAAACTCACATATATTTATATTTTTTATTAATATAATTAATTTTAGTTTTAAATTTTTTATAATTTAATTTTTTGTTTGTTTCTTATCATGTTAAAAAACCAAACACTTTTATGTCTACTATTGTAAATTCATTATATATTCACAATTAACTTAAAATTCATTTAATATTGACTTATGAATATAACCATCATGAAAAAATACCCATACAAAAGAATAATATTTTTTAATTACATGTCAAATTTTAATTTAAATAAAAAATATATAAAAATAATAATTTCAATTTATTTATGAAAATCAAATAAAGCAATATAGATTTTGTTTTTATCATATACCTATAAAACATATTTTTAATTTTTTGAGCTCCTAGTTTCAGACCCTAGGCTATTGCCCCTCCAAACAAGATTTAGGATTGACTGACCAAATTTTATTACACACATGAATCATTGGACCAAATTTTATTATTATCTTTTAATAAATTTAAAATAATATGAATATATATTTTTTATTAAATACATTGTTATTACTATATGAGGTATAATATACATATAATATTTTATACAAATATTATTTTTTATATCTATCTTTGTCTATCATGATAACATGTAATAAATGATATAAAAGAAAGAGATAAACATAATTGTTGTATAAATTATTATACATATAAAATTTCTCTTTTTATATCTAGTAATTTTTTTTATTATGTACATTACAATAATATTTTTACTACACTAATTTAATAATATATTTAATATATGTTTAATACTAAATAATTGTACGTTTATTACACATATTTAATAATACGTATATTTGATACTATCATTAGATTTTTAAAGGCCTAAATATTATTTTGTTCCTTAAATAATAAGATATTTTTTTTAATTTTAATCCTTTAAATATTAAATTATATTTCTAAATATGTATTTGTTAAAAATAATTAATAATATTAAACTAGTTAACAAAAAATTTAAAAACACAGTTTAACAGAAAAAAATTTATGCTAACTAACAAATCACTAAGTTATGAATGTCAGTGTAAGTTATCTTTTAAATGATAACAATGATTAAAATAAAAAAAAAATACCTAATAAGAGAGACTTCAACAAAAAATAATAAAGTCAAAATAAAATAATAAAAATTCAAATGACCAAAATAAAAAAAATTATATTTTCAGGAACCAAAGTCATATTTAAATTATTTTTAAAATAATATAATTTATATTATGATATGTACTATTAATATACTTTATAGAAATGTAAACTAATAAATAAAAATTATTAAATATGAATTATTGTTTATATTAATTTATAGTATTTACTATTATGTAAGTTAATAAATACAAATTATTATTATTATATTATTAAGATACTAATTTATTTTTATTAGTATGTTAATATAACAATAGTTTATATTTATTTATTAGTATGTTGAGACTTATAGATCCATCCATCCGATTAGCTTTTTTGCTTACCCAAGGCGTATACCAAAATCTCCAATTCCCGTTTCCCAGCTTGAATTGAAAACCATATCTTCAAGGCTTTCTTGACTTGACAGCAGTCCAAATTGGTGAACCATAAACAAGTTTCAGATACTTAATTATGAGAGAGAAAGGACCCTCACCCCACAGTTTCTTCTAACTTCCTTTCCCAGCAGTGCCACCTTCTGATTACTTTATTCTTGGCTTTTTGTGACTGACATGTGATGTGACCAACCCACCCTAGTAGAGTAGAGCATCCCTTACGAACCACACCTTTGTCTTGTAGAGCAGTACAAACACTCCCAAATGAACCCAAACAAAATTTCTGAAATCATATAGAGAAGACAGCATCGAGCATATATTATTCCACAGATGGATTTATACCCTACCCTACATAAAACAAGTTTCTTCGGACTTCTAAAATATAAGTAAAAAATCTAAAAATTATCCTTTGCCCGCCGGATGACACCAAGGGCTTCTGCATCATTTGCTGTGGCTGCAATGTTCAGTGATTGCCGGATTGCAGCACTGGATGTACGAAGGAATGGATTACAAGCCTTTTCCATCTTCAGTGTGGTGGGAATCTGGACAGACAGTACTTATTAATTTGGTTCGAGCTAAATGAAAAGGATTCAAACACACAATGAGACAAAGATATATAAGCTTAGTAACAATAAGATCAATTAAGAGTTGTTACAGGGAGGACACTTTAAACAATTAATTAAAAAGAAGTACAATGTAAAACTTACCGTGGGAAGGCCTTTACTTCGAAGGTAAGCTACATGGGCAACATAGGATTGAAGTTCTTCGTTTTCCGGTTCAATAGACAATGCAAACTTTGTATTACTCTGCCAAACACCAAAGTCAATGTTACAGTACTTTGGCTAAGAAAGGAAGCAATGAACACGAAGGACGAGTAAAAATATAACTAACCAATGTATACTCGTGTCCACAGTATATATTTGTATCATCTGGCAAAGACATGATCTTTTTAAGAGAAGATAGCATCTGCAACACGGACGACATTCTCAATAATTGAAGATGCAACCAGCACTAAAAGCTTATCAAGTAACTGATTTGACACTCTTTGCATTAACAACACATTCACTAGTGAATATCCAATATGCTTATAAGCATTATTTGGCAAAAGGTATCCCAGTAGAAAATGAAAACATTAGTGAAATAATATCTAAACAAATTTTAATTTGTGTGTTGATTTCTAATATAACAGCGAGAAATACCATAGTGATATTATTTGATTCAACCTTTCAAACATTTAGATTGCATACTTTGGAGCAATTGTCTATTGGAATATTCTATATCTGCAACTGAAGAACAAAAACATATATATGGGTTATGGAGAAAACTTTCCTCAGTCCTAACCTGATTTTAGATAAGGCCTTCCAAAAATAAGTCAACTAAGTGTACCATATTTTATAAAGGCATTTACAATCACAAGTTATGTGTTACGGAAGTCAGCTTAACTGCAGACTCCCCAAGTCCACCTTAGATGTGGCCTCTTTGGGAGTTGCTTGAATTGCAACCTTGAGGGTAGTGATTTAGTTGGTTTTGTAGGGTTAAGAAATAGATAGGATTTACTTCTAAAAAAAGTAGAAAACTATTTAAAAAAAAAAAATAATTTAGACAAACAAATAAAAAATAAAAAATTACTTATTTTATTAAAAAACGTTTTTTTTTAAAAAAAAGCTTAAACAAACGGGGGCAAGATGCAATGACTGGATAGAAATCTCAAACCTTAAAAGGAAAAAAATGGCCAAGTACAATTTAAACCAACCTGCTGTGGGCTTCCTTCGAAGAGCTTGCCACATGATAAGCTGAACAAAGTGTCCCCAGTAAAAATTGATCCAGATCCGGGAAAATAAAAGCTTATATGGCCTGCTTACATTAGAAATCAATAAAAAATGAGCTATAGAATAGAAAACTCATATTTTTTTTTATACTTTTCAACATTAAGAATTACGAATGCAAATAGGGCATGAATGTGACCTCGGGTGTGACCAGGTGTGTCCATTACGCGCACCTCATGGCCAGCAAACATCCACTTATCACCATCATTCAAATATATATCAATGCCAGGAATCCTTTGCTTGTCAGTTCCTGAACCAATCACCTGTAGTGCAACATGGGAAATATTAACATCTATACAAAGTAGTACTGGTAAGCATTTTAAGAACACATCAAACATTGCTTTTAGAAAATCCAGACCTTTTGCTTAAATAGGCATAATATACAAACACAAAAAGTAACAGTGTAAGAGCAATAAATTCCTCCAAAGTGATTAATCAATCATCAAAGTGCCTAATATGTCAAATGGTCAATAATTTATCCAATGAAATTTGCAAACATTTATTTTGCTAAATTTCACACTTATTAAGTCTAACATGAATGCTACGTTGGACAAAGTAGCAAGAGAACTTCTCCAGTTCCCCTTTAAAGGTAAAGGCAATCTCTTAGTCCTTAAAACCAAAAGATGATCCTAGTTGCCAAGGGAAGATATAAAGGATACCAGGACCACAGAAATGACAAGAAGTTAGAAAGACAAACATAGCAAAGTAATCCTCACTTTTGAACTGCTCTTTTTACACGGGGAATTGTATTTCAAACGCAAACAATATTAATACTACCACTACTACTAATTATCATCATCATTATTATAAAATGGTGTCACTGAAAATACACATAGAATATTAATACATCGTATAATAAATCTCAGCATAAAAGTCATATAAATACCTTTGCCCCGTATCTTGCTTTCAATTCCACATTTCCACCAGTGTGATCATGATGATGATGAGTGTTGAGTATGTATGTCAAATTTCGATTTTTCCTGCTCAAGGCGTCTATGACAGGCACAGCTTCAGAAGGATCAACAACACCAACAGTACCCGTATCCACATCATGTAAAAGATAGGCATAGTTATCCTTCAAGCAAGGTACCTAACAATTTTTTTAAAACACAATAGTGTCACAAGTTAGGTTTCAGCATATTTCTTCAGCACACTTATCAGCTTGGTGACTTAAAATTTAATCCAACAGCACCACGACAACTGAAAAAACTAATAAGAGACCTGCTCTCACCAATTCAATCTGCAATGAGGAAGACATATTGACAACACTGCAAAATTGAGCCACTCTCAGCGAGCGACTAGCTCCACGCAGGGTTTTCAACGGTGTAGAAAACAATCGCATAAATCCGTAAAGAATGCCTTTTCTAAAGCAAAGTTGTCTCACATCTGGCCACACGCACAACCCACTTCTCACCTAAGAAACAGAGCATAGTCAAAATCAAAATCCATTACAAAATAATCAACAGTCACCTCTTCAACCAAAATAACAAGCCAAAAACAACACTTGCATATAGGTTATAATCACAACTCAACCAGCAAACAAAATAAAAAAACACACATTAACGGAAGAGAGTAACCGAAGCACCTAAAAACTAATTCCAGAATAATATTGTAATATAAAAGTCAATCAATTCCAAATCACAAAGAATAGAACAATACACTGAATCAAACAATAAACACGAAGATCATCATATAGTTCTCAATTAAACAATAAAAACAAAGATTTTTGCTTCTTTTTCCTGAAAAAAAAAAAAAAGATTCCATGATATAGCTGCTGCATAAAACCATTAGATACCGCGACGAAAAGCAAAATACCTTCATATCATTCAACGAATGACACGGAAATGTTTTGTTATTATTTTCTTAAAATAATTGTCCCTTTTCCCCCTCTTGATTCCTCCGAAACCCGCATAAAGAAAACCCCAAATTTCAGGAGATTAATTATGTTATTGATAATATTTAAATTTATTTGCCCATAATTTCTGAAAAGAAAGGAGAAAATTGATAAAAGAAAAGAGGCAAACCTTGGAACAAGGAAAAGCGGCCATAGCAGATGAAGCCTTAAGGAGCATCTATGCAATGTATGCTTGAAAAGGGAAAGAGTTGGCACTATTTGGTTGAAAAGGAAGTTGCTTTTCTCTCCCTCACTTCGCACTTCACTTCACTTCACCGTGTCCTCCACCACCACCACCCCTTCTTCATTATTCCTTTTCACTCTTAATTGTTTTTTTTCTGAGGTGGCAATACAATGCCACAACCAACACATTCAGATATTAATCAAGTTTATTTGTGCATCACACCACCACACCACCACACCACCACACACTATTCTTAATGTATTCCACGTCGACATGCTTTCCTTCTTAACTGATTTTTTTTTCTTTTTTTTTTTTTCTTTTTTTTTACTTTATGTGATCAACATTTTTCGTTCGTTGCGAAAGATAAAAACAAAAACAATAATTTCAATGCCAACAAAACAAAAAAAGATTGTTCAGGGTATGGCTTGTGTTATGTTTCTTGTAGTTGTAGACGTCTTTTCTTTAGCAGCTTTTGTCCTTTTTTCTTTATTTACAAAATAAGTCATTTCCCTAAGTAAGATTGTCGTTTGATACAAGTCTTTAGAGTTTGAACTAACTAATTCACATCATTACGTGCATATTTGGCAACTTAATTTTTTTTCAACTACCGTAATCTTTCAACCATATATGATTCTAATTTTCTGTTCAAAGTATAGTCATATTTTATTTTCGGATACGATTATCGAATATTAAATCTCTTCATAATGAGCTACATTAGTGACAAATTACTTTAAAGATTTATAAGTTAGTTTGAGAAATTTATAAATTGATATGACTGAAATAAACTTGTTTAATAAGTCAACTCATTTAAATAGTTTTTATTTTATTTTTAAAATTTATTTTAATTAGTTTATAATATATTTTTTCTAATTTTATTTTATTTTCTATTTTGGAAAACTTTTTTCTAGATCACCATAATTAGAAAAGATTAAACAAAATCGTCAAATCTTTATAATTTCTTTATAATATGTAATTTAAAAATTATTATCCTGAGTTTAAAGTTGAATTGTTATTAGAAATAAAGTGAAATATTAAAAGAGACACACTGTATATATTATAATTAAATAAATAAATAATTATGTCATTTTTATATTATTCAATATTTATTAATTAACTTGACGAAAACTTTAAATTTAATTAGATAGCTTTTAGTTTTACATCTCCTAACTTACAATTTATAAAGTTTCACGAAACTTATAAGTAAGTGGACAATCGGATAATACATTATTAAAAACTTACTCTACATTAAAATTTGAACAATATTTGTGATGCCATTTTAGAAAAACATGATCATTCTTAAAATGTTTTGTTTTAGTAAGATAATAATTTTGACTTAGATTTTGCATGAGTTGACATTGTTGTGAGTGGTATTGGGCAAGTTGGGGAGTGGTGATGAAAGGGAAATAAATTGGATGGTTTGTTTCCATACCGTATCTGGCAAACGTGTCGCACTACCGACCGCTTTATTTTCGTAAGCGGGGTGAAGGGATAAACATATCCCTTAATTTATGTTTGGGTTCATTATACTCATAAAATAAAATTTATCAATAAATAAATAAGTAAAAGGGAATTAAATAGAACGCTATTAATTTTCAATATTTAAAAATCAAATAATATAAAATTAATTTTTTTTATTTCATCTAATATTTTTTTTTCTCCTTTTGATGAATTAAATAAAATAAAATTTTATATATAATAAAAGTAAACAAATCTTGACAGAATTTTTTTTAAATATATATATATATATATATTACTATACCTTTTTTAACTTTTTTTAAGATCTTATTTTTAACTTTAAACTAAAAGTAGATAGTTAAAAAAAAAGACAAAAATCAAACTTACATAAAGCAAAGTTAAATGAGAATATAAGTCACTAAACTTTAGATTAAAATTAAATATATGAAATTTTTTCTACTTGTTAATCTTTGTTGTAATGTGTTGAATTATTAAACTCATTCATTCATCTATTTTGATGTAAATTTCTGAATGTATTTACATCTTTTGAAACTTAATTATTATACTTGTGTGTGTCTTTCTTTAGTTTCATAAACGGAACTAAAAATAAAGTTTTTCAAAATTTAAATTAAGTTAGTTGTTACAATCATTATTTTAAATCTTATGTTTCATAATTATTAAATAATATATAATAAATATAAATTGAATAATTTGATTAATAAGTTCTAACATATGCTATGATGGATACAATTGAAGTTACTTTATAAAACAATTTTTCTATGAAAAGTCAAATCAATCATCAATGAAAAAATAATTGTCCTTGGGAACCAAGAACATAAACTTCTATCACCAAACTCATTAAGAAAGTGACAATGAAAAAAAAAGTCTAAACATTAATTAACCTTGACATTATTCATTAATAAATTTTAACATGTTTTTATTTTTTTTAGGACTTATATATTGAAGTCAAAATGTTATTAACATTTGTTGTTAAGCAACTTTAGCCATATTTTGATTTTATTAAGTACATTTTATTGTCAAATGTGTGTATAAAAAAATATAGTGATAGGTGGAGCAGGCTAGCCTATCAACCTACCACTATGTTTTCTTTTTTTAAAATATATCTATTGTATTAAAAAATTTATATAAAAATATTTGTTTCATAACGAGAGTAGCTGTTAAAATTCATATAATTGATTTAAAACATTCAACAAAGAATGAATTTATGATAATTAAAGCTCAATTCTTTTTAGAATTACTTATATTTTTAGTCTATTTTATTTTCTTATAATTATATGTTAATAAATTTAGTTAAATTAACTTGTTAGTTTTGAAAAAAAAAATGAATAAAAAACTCATTAATTTTAAATATGAATTATTATCTCAATTTATATTCTATATTAGTGTAAATTCTTGACATCATAATGAATCCCTATAAAAGTATGTAATAAAAAAAAATCTTCAATTTTTTTTTTTAATTGATGAGTTGACCATCAAGCCACCTCTAAGTGGAGCAAGTTAATGTATTCAATTTGTCATTTATATAATGGATTGAAGGTAAAACAAGATAAAATGGGTCGATTTGAACCAATCCACACTGTCATTCTTAATAATATTTTGTTCAATTTTTAAAAAGAATAGAGAACAAATTGGAGTAAGATCTCATCCAGTTTTTGTATTCCTCTAATTAAAAAAATTGGAGGAGAGAAAATTTTTGAACAATTAAAAGACAAGAGAATAAAAAAGCATTGAAAAGTAAAAAAATAAAAAAGTAATCCTTCCATAGTTTGGTAACAAATAAGAAAGAAAAGAAAATAAAAAACTACTTAGACTCATTATGTTTGTAATCCGTCCATTTTGAATGAAAAGAAGGTGAAAACTATTATTTTTTAATTAAAATATTAAATTACACTGATTTTATATACTTTCTTTTTTAGTAGGATAAAGTATACCATAGAATCAAACAAAAATAAAAATAAAAAAATTATATTTTATTTATTTATTTTCACTTTTACCAAATAAGCTAAAAATATTCCATGTCTTTCTTTCTTTTTATTTCACCTTGTTTGTTAAATCAAATAAACCCTTCAAGTGTATTGACTAAAAATTTGTTATGTTTTGAAATTCAAAATTATCAAAATATATAAATAATTAATTTTTAAAATATTTCCTTTCTCCTTATAAATTAAATCAGAAAATGACTATTTTTTTCCATAATATCTAGTTAAAATTTCTCTTCCCTTTTGTTAAAAACTTTTTCCTTCTCTCCCCTTTTTTAAATAAAACACAGTCTAAAGAGGATATTTTTATGAGATTAATTTGTATGCATTATCAATATAAAATTTGTACAATATAAACTAACAAAAAATCGTATTAAATATGATTTATTATAAAATAGAAATTGTATTAAATATAATTTTTAATATAATTATTGTAAAATATAATAAATTTATCGATTGATTGACATTTTAATGGTACATATGTTATTTTCTCTATTTTAATTACGGAAAGTCCGAAATTAGATGGCTGCACTGAGTGAAAGAGTTAATCATAAATCAATTTGAAGAATGGTGTTCTTTTCTTACTCCCCGAAACTTTGTTATTAGTTTGTAGTTTACGCTTATTTGGTCTTTTGCTTAGAAGTCGTGTAATGAAAAAAGGAGGGGTGGATTGTTACATTTCATAACTGGATCCAAAATATAAGAATGAATGAAAAAGAGAAAATAGCCAAATCCGTAAAAGAGTCATGTAAATTAAAGATTATTTATGGTCATAACAAAAATAAATTTAAACCATTTTATGTAAGGGAGAGTATAATTCAATACTCTAGTGAAGTTGCAGCTGTGATCCAAAAGAAATGAGATGATTCTAGTCAATTTTATGGTTAATGTCCATATCCACTACAGTGCCAGTTAGGCACGGATAGTGCAATTTGTAGCTTTGGTCCTACGATGTACAACACAATCAAAGATGGAAATGAAGGCTTGCTTGCTGCAATTATGCACCAGACAACTTGCCACAATCATGGTTCACATCTCAAAGTTCATTATGCAAGACCAACGAACGCATATTGTAGATAGGGAAAACCAAAAAATGACTAGTTAATGCAACAATATATATGATATCAACATTTCTATAATATGGTATTCACATTTAATGCAACAAATCTATGATGTAAAGCAATTATAAATGTTGCATGCCACAATTACCACCAACATATGGTAACTAGGCCTCAGAAAATTGTGGAATTTTCAAAAACTTATTTATTCATATTTCATCCCAGTAATGCTTCTCATAACATGGTATTTCATTGTTTACTTTTAATCATTGCATATTTTACAATCTATAAAAGTTATTATTAGACTCTATAATTGACCTTTCTGTAAAAGGTTCTCTTTTTTAGGTGCCTATGTGGTTGTGTTGTGCATCACAGCCACATATGAAGTCTCAATGCTAGAATTAGGCTTTGACATAATTCACAATTCGACAAGCTTAATGCATTTCTTTCGAGCAATATCTTCTAGGTGGTATTTTAGTTACATGTGAAAAAGGAGGATTCTTAATGGCACATATGTGGTCCAACTCAGCCCTATCTCAAGTAGACTAGTAGCAACTTCTCGTCTTTAGCAAAAGAAATTCATGCATGATATATCATAACAAAAAATATGGAAAACATTTTATCAAAAAACAAAATGGAAAACAATAAAGTATTTTGAGATCCATCCGCATAAATAATAGAGAGAATTGTAGGCTTATATATTCATCAACGCCAACATAAGAATCCGGCTGCATAGAAGTTTCAAAATTATAACTAATAACTTTGCAATACGTGAGCATAATCTGATGGATTTTTATCAAACAAGAATCCTACGTGAATTAGGAAGCTTGGTGATTGACTCAATTAAGGAAAACACAAACAACTTCATTTTAAACATTAACAAATTAACATAGTACTGGACATCTATTTTTTTTATCTTTTTCATATACATGCATCTTAATAATACACTTCAAAATTAAAAGAAACAACTATTCGTTGATCCAATTTTGTGTTTACAAAACATTTTCCAAAAGCATAAATACTGCTATTGGATTGTTACTTCCATCTTCCCCATATTCCAAATTGTGTTCTATTATTTTGCTCCCTTCCTCTTTCTTACATGTTCTCTAAATAATTTAGTCATCCCAATATTATTCTATGCGATTTACAAGATCTTCTTGCTCCAAACTTTAGAAGGAAAAAAGTTAGCAAAGGACAAAGTTAAAAACAATGTCTAATTAACCACCATTCTTTATCCTCTAAGAGGAAAGGCAAAAGGAAGATTAGTCCACCACATAGTAACATAGTAAGTGAATAACTACTAACTTCTACTGAAAAAAAGAAGAAAGAAAACTATAACCAAGAATAAAATAATGGAGAAAATGAGGAGGAAAAACACCCTTCTATGGCGCCTTCTATTTTGATATTTATCATCCCTTACCTACCTTTTATTTTCACCCTCATCTCTTGCTGCTTGATCTTTATACATAATCAATAACTTCAAATACAGCTATTTAGCTAAGGCTCAAATTAAAACAGTGCTGAAGCAGTTAGGCTTTAGGCTTTGGTCAACCGTTTTTATTATTCTACCAAAAACAAGAAGCTTTTGAAGAAGTAGAAAAAGAATCAAAAGGGTTGTGGAGGAACAAGTGGCTGTCAAAAGATTCTTTTTCGATCTGAAATTACACACACGATAGAAAATAAAAATGCAGACTCTGTGGTAGCAATTCTAGCATGAACAGGTGCCTGTTAGACATAACCAATCATAACTAAATAAACAGTAAAATAATATTTGAAAAAGACATGAAAGCTCTTGCTACTTGCTAGAATTGCTAATGCTCATCTCCCTGTTATTAGCCTTTAGCCATGAATCCTTTCACATTGTTACCATCAGTCATCACAAATTAAGATATTGTTGAAAAATGAACCAGCCTTCACCTGAAAACTCAAATTAAAATTGTCTGGCTTTGGATACTTAATGTAGCTTTATTCTAATCAATTTTTAAAGTGTGCCAGCACTATACAATCTAAAAACTTTTAGATTGCAATATTGTATATTAGTGGTACACTTATACAATGTGATAAAGTTGTGTTGTAATTAGTGGAAATACCCATCCCTTCGGAGACATCTAGCTACATACTTTACAATAAGGAATAACATAATAACTTGTGAATCAAGAACTTCAACTGGAATTGAATCATATCCTTGTAATATTGAGACAAATAGTGGACACGTGAAAATATATAACCACTAAACGTAGTAATTATAATAATACTATAATGATTTTTGTTAGGGGCTATCCACTAAAGTTTGCATTAAAAAATATTGTCAAATTGATGTCCTGTCTCATCCTTTTGTTTAGCCCTAAGAAACAAAATCCAATTCTTACAGAAGATAGGAGTGTGGAAAGAACTAAAAGAAATACAAGGGGATGTATGATTTATCTTCATGTCCAGTATTTGGATTATTTACATGACTACTTCTAATTTAGAATTTAGATATTATCGTTTATTCGTTTGTCCAAGCAAACTTCAGTACCTCATGTACAATACCGACATTAATTGGCTAAATCTAGTTGGAAAAGATTGAAATTATTTGTGTCCAAATCAACGGTTGGAATTTACCAAGCCTAAAATTCCAAAAGTTCATTATTAGTTGTTTGTTTTAGAGGGGGCTGTGTCTACACTTAAGAGCCTGTTTTGATTAGGATAATTTGGATATCATTTTTCCTTATAAAGAGGTTTTCTCTGTTTTGATTAGGATATAATTCGAACAAAATTTGAGACTTATAAAGAGGTTTTTCCTGGTTTGATAAGGATATCAATTCCTCTTTCCAAAAATTTCGTTAAAAAAAAAATCAGGTTAAGAAATCTATTGGGTGTTAGTTATTTCATCGAAATCATCAACAACACAAAGCCATCCATGATTGACTCTATAAACTAATGTATAAGCTAATAAAGGGAGTTACAAAATTCTTGTAAAATACACTTTTTGAATAAAATCAACTTGGCAAAAATGCTCCCCATAAATTCGATAAAATTACTTTAGTAGCCCCAACTCGTTAATTGAACTGCCGTGCAATTCAGGTTTCGGGAAAGAAAATTCGACGCGTCAGTTTAAACCAGGAATTTTTATTTTAATGTTTTTTATTCAATGCCAGTAATATTCTGCTTTAGATAAACACTAAACAACTAAGTTTCAAAATTGGGTCAGTCCCATTGGCACTGGCCAGCAAGAAGCATTCAGTTTTCCATGTTCTGACTATTTTAAAAAATTCCGTTGCATACATTTAGTCTTCCTTTGACTTTGACCTTCTCGATATCTTCTAACCAATGTTTATTTTGCAAAATTATGCTTCATCCTTCCATGATACGACTTTGTGCTGCACGTTTGAATTGTTCCTGCAGCCAATAACCATCCTTCTCTTGGTAAAAGTTTGCATTATATTCTTGTTAGATGAGCTGATGCCGTGTTGTTTGGGGTAAAGAACGCTACTACACAAGTCATTTACCTTGATCACGAAACTAATTGTCAGAAATATTACCTAATGTCATATATAGTGTAACATTTTATTTTATTATCTGCAGTTTCTAGTTATAAGTTATAACATCTTCAACCTAGACTGTCAACCCATTTCAAAGAGAAAATTTTCAAAGGGGAACTTGAGAGATTTCTTGTCCTGATGCAGACTACCAATTATCGATGCTGTATGTGATTGGTCCTCAAAATGAGTACAGAGACATATTTTTTATATCTTGTGGCCTTCTTACCTTCTATCAAGCCTTGGCTATTTTATATTAAATCTCTTAATTTAAACCTCTTTTTAGATAATAAAAGAATAATTAGCATATCTTCACTATAATATTACAACTATGCTTTCTAATAAAAATTTCAAGAGATTAAAGACAATACAAATGATGATGACACACTAATATAAATAATAAACCATACTAAGAAAAATAACGGAAGTTCTGCATAATTAGTACCTTATTATATTACACGCTCACTGCCTAAACAAATACTTGCGTAACAATTCTACATCCCCCATAGTTTAACAATCATAAACTTGCTAAAGCTTTGTTGCCTGCAATTCGTGAATCTTTGTATTCCTTAACTAGAAAACAATCTTGTCTTATTTTGTTGCTATAATTAAACCAGAAGATTGGTACTTAATTCCCTTCATGAAAATGTCATTATTGGCTGTGCCAAAGAAAGAAAAACCCATACCAATGATATTGAGAGTTGACAAGTGAAATATGAAATGGGTATGCTTCAGGCTTTATACTCTGGCACCAGTAGTTATATTCTACATGATTTGGGAAACTATGCAAGAACCACAATTCAAGGAAGGTCATTAGAACAGATAAATGTCAGCTTATATATTCCATTGTTTTAATTTGTATAATTTCATCTTAACAACATTTAGAAAAATGAAAGAAAATATCCTCACAAATCATGTTTGCTATCTACCCTAGTAAATAATTAGCCTCCATCTATACCTCAAACCCCATGTAGGATTTATGTACAAACAGACGAAAGAGGGGGCAAAAAATAATTGGAATTTAAAGAGGACCTTGGACAACTTTTAGCGACCAAGTTTTAGTCCCACTCTGCCCTACTACTCATGCATCGTTAAGCTAAGCTATGTACTCATTCACCTTTTGGCTTTAATCTGTGTTGTTTGGATCTGAGGTGCCGATTGTGATCCAGCACTAAGTGCAGCAGCGGCAGATTCAACATGTGTAAGAAGATATTCATAAATCTTCTTCCTCAACCGGTCAATTGTCTCTGCTGATATCTGGCATGATTCTCCCTCATCCTTGTTCGATCCTATCTCATCTAACCAATCGTTAACACTCTTTAATTGAGTGAGCATACCCGCTATTTGGTCATTATCTGACAAGGTAGTGTCCCCATCATTGTCCAAGAACCTCTCAACAAATCCCAAAAACCAGTCTCGGGACTGTAACTGCAACATTTTGGCCAAATTAACAGCCTCATTGAGGCCATTTCCTCTAATCCAATCTGGGGGTGGTTGGACTAGCTGCTTCTGCCCATTTAATAACCCATCACCTGGTTTGCGAAGAGTTCCTAGTGAGGCATGCTTGGAATTAGCTGTCAAACGAGTTTTTGCATGAACTTTTGATGAAGCATCTTCACTGGAATTTTGTAGGACCAACATGGGTTGACTTCCCACCACAGTCTTTTGATTTTGCGAACTGCTTGAAGCTGGAGGCCTGGATGATTGAGATTCTCTTGTAAAAACAGCAAATGATGACAAATTGGTGGCTAAGGCTGCCTGGACCCAGGAAACCGATTGTTTTTGTCTGTCTGATTTTACTTTTAGCACTTCTTCCACTGTGCTCCTTTCATAATCTGGAGATGAACCATCTGGAATGGGTTTTGACAAGGATTCAGCAATTGTCCGGGTACTATTCAGGCTAGCATGAAGAGTTAAAAACTGCTCTACTGCTGGCTGTGGGTCATGTTCCTTAGCAGCATTAGTTAGCTCTGAATACGTTCTGCCAGAAACATCACAAACAAGTGTCAGTAACAACTTGGTATGTAGCCTGGAATTAGAACATTCCAACATAATAGTCTATCAAGTATCAAATGTAGCAACAACTATATTTATGGATAAACCTGAAGTCCTGCTGTATATTCAGCATCCTACCATTGGCTAAATTACAGAGTTTTCTTTAAAAATGTGAAATATATACAGGGTATGTATATCAAAATTATTCCTGCAAATCAAACTACAAGCCAATTCTGATAACAATTAACATGAATAGCATTCATACACACTTTCTCCCCTTTTGGTCCAAAAAAGTATCCAAGAAATCTCTCTGCCTTGATTACTCGTAATAGTTAAAGTAATTACAAATAACCTGAATGGGATCTGGAGTTTGTTAGCTTTGCTTAATTTTGATTTAAAAAATGTCACATTCTCCACATGTGGTTTCTCCTTCCTACAAGTTCAAACTTCAAATTACTCACTCGTTTACCAACTTAACTTTTACCATTGAATGGAAATGTATAACGGAGAAAACACAGATACTCAAAGAGAATAACCCTAAACCACTAACTACATATGGGTTATGTATAGCTAAAATGAACATCGAGGATGAAGAGGGATAGATAATGTAGGGGACATGTAAAATTTCAATAAAGAAAAATAAAGCTCCAGTTTATCTAGCACACGGTTGAAGCCTTGTAGGAATGTTGTAATTGGGATGGATCTACATTAGGCTGCGTGGGGGAGGCTTAATATAGTATATATATGTAAAATTACATATTGCTTCCATAATTTGAAATGTAACAAGTCAATCTATAATATGAAAAGTGCCAGCAGCACACACTCTAATACACTCTTTCTAATACCCTCTCTCCCATGTCAGTTAAAATTTATTGAAAACTTCAAAATCATAAACAGGATTCATTAATAAGGTGAGGGTTTGCCTAGTAGTGGGGGTTAGGATAGTATATATGAGGTCATAGGTTCAAACCTAAGTGTGACATTGTACACAAAAAAATCATGGGTGCAAGGTTCTAATTAAAGGACAAGGAAGGAGGGAAAATTTGGACTGAAATCCAAAGATCCAGGATTTGTCAGTTAGGTGCTATTCCAAGCCTACTCAGTATGAACTACTTGTACTTGAGAACAATGAGTAAGGCCAATGGATTGGTTAGATGCTATATCATTCCAAGCACAATAATTCAAATGTAAAGAGAACTTCCATCAGATCTGGGTTAATAAATTTAACAATTATAATTGTAGGAATATATAATGACAGTACATACAACTGTATGCATGTCAAGAGTTACCCAAGGAATGGCAGAACATATGTATAACTGTAAACCTGTCAACCAATAGATCAGGGAAAATGCAACTCCAAATAGGACAAAATGAAGAAGAAAATCTCTACTCCCTCCAGTCTCTTTTATAAGCAAAAAAAAAAAAAGTCTGGGTTTTGGTCTCTTTTATGAACAAATTTTGACTATTTTTACCCTAATTAATGATGCTATTCCTAAAACGTCCTTTATTTAATTTAAAATTTATTTTCAACAACCCTTTTTTATTAATGGTGTCAAGTCTCCATTCTACTATGATTGACTAAGTTCAGGTTTGAATTGTGTAAAAAATTTAATGTACAATCCTTTGATTGTATCACTATGATTGACAAAACATCATTTACTAAAACAATTAATGCACAACTTAATCAACAAAAAAATTGGAGCATTTTCACCTTTTTATGTGCAAAAAGGGTAATTTAGGAAGAATAGTGTGAGATTAGTAACATTTAATGTAGTTATCTGATTTCCTGATTTCCTTAATAAGTGTGTAATATGTTTTTTTTTTTTGCTTGTAAAAGAGACCAGAGGGAGATGTTGCATAATGGAAATAATATAGGATTTATGCCACCAATCCAAATACTTCAATTTCAATATTCTTGTCGGTACTATCAGATGATTAAATAGAATATTGCAGAAGTGATGGACATTGGAAAACATAGTTCATTTAAAGTATCAACAATACTATTTTAGAATGACACTGATTTACATCTTCTGTGAAAGGGGTGGTTAGTTTTAGTAAATGAACAATTTACTCCGAAGTACAGATATCAGTTATATATCTAGGTTGCAAATCAAAGTAGCAATTTCCAGTTGTGCACAGTTCACTATCTTGACCACATTGAGCAACAGTGTACATTAAGACGTGATCTAAACATTTCAGCAGTCCAGAAGAATTATTCGTACTTAATTGCCCAAAGTTATTCTCCTGATTTGAATGTATTCATACCTTAGACATTGCAGTAAACTTTCTGCAGCAGCAGCCTCTTGCATAGCCTCTGTTGCTGCCACCTGTGCCGCATCTCTGTGTTTAATTACTTCCTGTCACAAATGTGAACATAGAAAAAGAATGAAACGATGCAGTTAAAGAATTTCTCATCTGAACAGAAGGATTCAGTATGCCATATAATCTTCTGAATATTGCATGCAGTAAGGATATATATACTGGAAACAATCATATGACCCAACTTTATACCTGTGGCACACTTATTATATAATAGTATTCATGAATCTAACATTATACTTGAGTTGTTTTAGTATAGCTAATGACATTTTTTTTCAAAAGACCAAGAATCAAAGAAGTAAAATGTGAAAGCAAAGGAGTTCTTAATGGATATACCCTTCCAAGCTTTGAAATAGATGATGGAAGTGAAGCCCATTGAACACTTGCATCTGTCACTTTTCTATTACTTAATGAAACTTTCACCAAGTTTCCAGGGAGTCCGCTGTTAGAAACTTCTGCTGATTTCTTTCCAATGGAAGTTCTTTGCTTACTCGACTTTTCTGGTTCCTCCAGGGTTCCATTAGCATTAGCCTTCTTTGTAGATGTTTGAGTCTTTTGTTGTTCCTTTGAGGCCTTTGTTGGTACTTGGATCTTTCCCTCCTCTTTAGATGACAACTTTTCAAATGAAATGCTTCTCCTCCTAGGAGTCTGGTAGGCCATAAAATGAAAGAAAAAAATATATAATTGTTTTAATTTACTCAATCCATGAAGGTAATGAAATCCAGATCTCTCAGACTGACAACAACTAAACTTAACAGCAGAGTATTCCACATAAAATTTCAAAAGAAAAACAATATAAAAAGACCCAATTAAATTCAACAACCCTTGGCATTTGATATCAATAGTTGCTCAAAAGGAGAAATGGCTACTCACACTTGCTTCAGGCTTAGGATCAAACTTGGTTGCAACTCTGGTTTTGGAAGACTCTTTAGTCTTGACCTCCACACTCCCTTCCCAGCTCTTCCTTAGAGCCTTAGTCCCCAGCTCAATTCCCTGCACCAAATTCATAATCGGATTTCCCACCGTACTTTTCTTCCCAACCGGACTATTAGCCGCACGAACAGCCTTTCTTGTCTCCACCACTCCCACCTTTGCTCCAACCTTGGCCTGCTGCTGCCTGACCCCATTGGCAAATTTCTCGAAAGAGCTTGGCAACGAGTAGCAACTACTCGGTGACGAAGGAATGGACCGCGAATTGGTAGACCTCAATCTAGTCAAGGATTCCTTCTTCACCTCAATCTTGAGTGCAGGCTTAATTGGCTGAGGCTGAGATTTGCTCCTAACCGAAATAGCACTAGTCTTGCTCGATTGCACTTCCTCCTTACCACTCCCACCACCACCATTTGATATCACTCTCTCCTTCTTTTCCTTCTCCCCAACACCACCACCAAACACCTTCCTCGGACACTTGGATCTATCCACGTCACCAGCAGCAGAATAAACCACATTCTTGTCCTTATGATTGTCAAGGAAAGCAAGGGAATGAGTTGCAACAATATCCTCGGGGGTTCCAACACAAGGGTGTCTCCCAGGAACAGGCCTAACCCCTCTCAGGATGGGGACAGGAGAAGCACCCTCCAAACGATCAACAAACACAAACTGACCCAACTGAATCTTATCACTGAGAATGAGATCATCATGTTCATCAGGGAGAGAAACATAGGTAGCATGAGAGGAGTCGGAGACTTTGAGATAAAAACCTTGATTTGGGAAAAGTTCACCCCCTGCAAGTGCCGGAACAATGCTCACAACTTGCAAAAGCGACGACCTGTGCTCTCCACCAACCTTCACATCCGTGTTCATATGCTGCAGCAGCTTCAGAAGAACCCCCGGAACCAGATTCGCCATTGTTTTCCTCACCACCCTCAATATGCATCCCCAATAACAACAAACCCTCTTCTTTTTTCTCGATTCAACACTAACTTGGGGGAATTAATTAATTAATTAATTTTCTCCTAACAAATATGGACTAATTCATAGGTTAACCAAAAAGGACAGAGAAATTCAGTTTAAGAAAATATTCAGATTTGGATAGGCTAGTTTAGTAGCAATTTTTAAATGGAGAACAAAAACCAATGAATGAGACAGTATTCACTAAACAGGAATATAATTAATACTATCGAATAACGAAGAAAAAAAAAAGAAAAGAAAAGAAAAGGGATGGGGCTTGGGAATTGTACTCTACAGCTAGGTGTACATAACAGCTTGCGCCAAATTTTTAGTGGGAATTCCAGAAATTATTTGGGATTGGTACGGAGCAAGAAGAAGTAAAATTCAGAGGGAATGAAACCGAAATGAATTTTGGAAGGAAGAGGAAAAAGTTGAGAAAATAATGAGTGAAGAGGTATAATTGGCCGCAGGTTATTGCATGATTGATACGCAAAGAGGTGTCAGTGTCTGACAAACACATGATCAGCTCTTCAACTCACACAATAACAATAGGCGCCATCTGACCCACTCACTCTCTTTCGTTTTGTTTTGGTTGGATTGAGCCCAGAATTGTGGGGGCATTTCAACCATATGGAGGTGTAGCCAAGCCATTCAATCCAAAGGTTGTAACTAATTCTAAGAGGGACAAAAAGCTACTGTGCTTGTTAGCTACTGGCTCAAAATGTGATTCTAATTTTATCATTTTTTTTTTCTATTCTCTCAGAAATTGGAAAATAGTTTGGTTTTTTATAATACAGAATGATCATCGTTGAACTTTCCTATTTGCAAATGGCTTCATCATGCATGTGCGAGGTAGCGTTTGTGTTAGGACCAAGGTAAATGGGGGTGTCGGCTACCAAGAAAATATGGGTCACATCCTTCTATAAATAATGTTTTCTCTCTTGTCTTCCATAAGAATGATCTTTTAAAATTATAATATTGATTAATAAATACTCAATTATAAATAAAAATATTCTTAGTTATTTAACTATTTTTATTATAAATTATTTTATCTTTTATTAATGATAAATATATTTTATAATTATTTTTTTAATATAAATATTAATTACTTTTTTAATTATATATAGGTATTATTAAAAAAATAACTTAAAATAATTTAAAATTTTATTATTTTGAAAAAATTAAAAATTAAAAAATTATTATTTTAGAACAGATGGAATATAGTTTAGAAAACATTTTTTCATCTAATTAGTATACAATTTTAAAAATAAACTGTGTTTGGGATGTCTTTACTAGATGTATTGAGAGAATAAAAGATATAAAGAAGTTATTTTTCTAGAAGTCCATTAAACACACTTCAACCCTAACGCAACAGCAACTTAAATATAAACGAAGAAATCATAACAAATAAAAGGTACAACATAAAAGAATTTATTATTTATTAATAAGTATGTATCGCAGCTTCATATTATGTAACCAAATATAAGCTATTGTCACAGGTTGTTATATGATGTTTGACATCTTATTTTTGCTCTTATAAATTATCGCATAATATATGTTTTAATATGCGAAACCTTCTCACTTTGATCAATGGAAGAGAAATTACCGCATGTCAATTTCTAGAATGTTGTGCATATTTATTAAATGTGACATTAGTATTCTATCCAATTACATGATAACATTCTATTTGTTACACACATTATTTGTGTAATACAAGTATGATAAATGTTTTTTCAATCCTTTCACATGTCTTAAACAGTCTCACTCTCAGATTATTTTAAATATATACTATTTTATTTTTCATAATTTTTTAAATTCAATATCATGACCAGGTTCAATTACGTAACAACATAACAAGTAAAAGAATTTTAATTTTTCACTAAAATTGGAATTAAGATTTACAAATTATAATTTTAATTAGCTTATTAATTGTTTATCTTGTTAACAAATTTGAATGGAACGAATTGCTCTGATATCGAATTTAATTATAGGCTATGTGTATAATTAATTAAATAGTCAGTTGATAGGGATAGACATTATAACTACAAATTTAGAAAATAAATTACGCGAGTTTCGAATATGTACATATTTCAATTTTTTATATGTAAATTAAAGATAATTTTCTATCAATATCTCTTTAGAATATAGTAATTAATATTTTACCTAAATCAAAACAAAACATTTTCAAACATATAATTAAAGTGGGTAAATAGTAAGAAGCAATCATGTATTTATTTATGATTAAAAAAATTATACCTTTTTCATATTATTATATTTGTATTCATAAATAAAGTTAAACTTTTTATATAATTACATATTATTCTAGAGCTACACATGTTAAGTATATCCTTGCTACTTGTAAAAAAAAAAAGGTATATCCTTGCTTTTATAATTTTTTTATAAACTTAGCATTTTTAGATACCAAACACAATGGTTGGTTATACATTCTTGAGACATTATACCCAACATGTGAAGGGCATTATATCCAACGGTTTACCAAGAATCTAGCAATTTATTAATTAATTAAGGAAAAGAACCTGAATTTATAAAAAAAAAATCTGGATTTAAAATATTAAGGATATAAAATATAATTTCGAATAATAATTTTGAGAGGAGGATATTGGAAGGGGGGAAGGGTTGATTTCTTTATAGAGTCAAAAGAGCAGATCCTAATTATCAATGCACATGCATAGTTAATATTATAACATACTTCTTATTATAAAGAACAATTTATTAATTCTTCATGTTTAAAAATTTGATTAATTTAATTAAGAGTATTAAATTTATTTTAAATTAATATTTTTAAAGTAATTAATGTGAACAAAATTAATAAACATTAATAAATAATATTTTTTATTTATTTTATAATTGACTTTAATAAAATTAATACATAAAATTTTTAAATTAAACATTAAAACTAAATCATATTTTTAATTTAAATCTTATAACAGAAACTAAAAAAAAGTATTACAAAACTTTTTAAATGAACACGTGACACTTAATTTTTAATTTGAAATTTTCTTTAAATTTTTAACGTAACTTATTTCATACATTATAAGATAAAGTTTTTAATTAGTTTATAATATTTTAATATTTGACAGTTAATATTGGAATTGAATATTGAAAGTTTAAGGGAAAAGTTGCTCATATTTGACAATCAACGTTTTGGCAATTTTTTATGAGTAATAGTTAGTGATTATGTAAGAGTATAAAAGTATTTTAATTAATTTTTATGTTGATTTAATTTCAAGAAAAAATATTTTTTTCTGGCATTTAATTAAGGTTTAAGAGCATGAATTAAAATTATGTAATTAAAATTTTAGATTCCATAAAAATTTGTTATGCAATTTCTTAATATATCTCTTATATTTTGTATTAATTAGATTTTTTTTAGTTATACTGTTTTTTCGCACTTCGCAATGTGATTAAGAGTATAATAGAAAAATATTTAATTTTTTATTGATATTATAAAATGACAATTGAGAAAAATTTTATTTATTAAAACATCGGATAAAATGAGAATAGTGGGGTACACATTTAACTAAGTTATTTAACCCAAAATACATATATGCGTTATACATAATGATGAAGCTTCAAAAAAGTATCTGGAGGAGAAAAAATAATTAAGATTATAATGTATAAGTTAAATATAATAATTTTGATAATATCATTTTTTATGCATAATTTTATACATTTAACGATAATATTTAAGTATCAATTATTTTTCAAAATATTTTTCCACTTGATTTATTAATAACACTTCTCAGGTTTTTTTTTTTTGTTTATTTCCCCTTCTATTATTGAATTAAAAAAATTATACTTTTTTTTTGGAAAAAAATAGTTATAAAAGAATTAAGTTTTTTTATACAAAAAAAAATTGTTTGAGAATATGTAAAAATTATCTATAA
>JAMLFT010001851.1:0-28414 GCA_026544285.1 Pachyrhizus erosus | reverse complement strand
AAAATTATTTTTATTTTTTATTCTTATTTATTTTTTTATAAGTATTTTTAAATAAATTTATCCAAAAATACTCATTTTTCTTATAAAAAATAAATTATAAAATTACACCTTTAATATTTTAAAAAACTTATAGTTATAATTTACTAATTTCTTTTAAAAAATAATTAAGTGTAAGTTAATAAACTTCATTTATATATATATACACATGCACATTCACATAAAAAATTAATGAAATGTTAATAAAATTTTGTATATATAAAGGAGTTTACTACCGTACACATTATTAGTGTTTACAGTGTGAATATATTAACAAATTACATAATTAATGTATTTTAAGAAAATTTTTAATTATAATTTATTAACATATTTATACTAAATAAAAAAAATATATATCTTAACAAATTTTGCAAGAATTTGTTAATGTACATATGTTTATTTTTTAATATAAATATATTGACAATTTTCACTGTTGATATATTTTAAAATAATATCTAACTATATTTTGTTAATATATTTATACTAAAAAATGATATTTATGTTATCAAATCTTTCTCTTTTTATATATAATAATAATAAATAAATAAAATTGAGCAAAAATATCTTCTACAATTGAACTACAAAATTTTTGAAATTTTTTATCTATTTTTTAATTTATAAAATATCATAATTATATTAATTAAAACAATTAGAATAAATATACACATTTATAATAATAAAAGCAAGATCGTTTAAGCAAAAAATTATTGTCCAATTAAGCAAGAAATTTTTAGTGAAAGTTTTATCTTTTTTATTTTAAAAAAAGTATATAAATAGAATTAATAAGGTAATTAAAATAAGTATATATCTTTGTAATAATAAAATTAAAAAATATGAGAAAATTTCACAATTGAATAAGAAATTTGTATCTATTTTTTAATTCATAAAACTATATAAATATAATAAAAATAATTAAAATAGGTATATATGGTAAAAAAGCTTGAACACAAATTTCTTAATTTTTTTTTCTATTTTTAATTCATAAAATTATATAAATATAATAATTAAAATAATTAAATTAGATATATATTTTTATAACAATAAAAATAAAAAGTATAAACAAAAAGTTTAATACATTCTTTATCTTTATAACAGTAAAAATAAAAAAATTGAATGAGAATTATTTTTTTATAGATTAATTATAATAATTTTGGCTAATATATATACACACATAAATATATATATATTCTTTCATTATTTTTCTTCTTTCACCCTTTACACGCTTCATTATTTAGTATTTTTTTTACTTATTATTTTCAGTTTTTATCATTGATAAAAAAAGTTATAAGTAAATTAATATTTATTTATTCTCTTATTAAATATTTTTATAAATTTATTAATTTATTTATATTATACCTTATCTATCATTGATTCTATTTTTTTTTCTTACTTCCCTTTCTTGTAGTTGACAAAGTTGCAATCTCAATAAAAAAAACAAAAAAAAATATAAATAAACCACATTATTTATTAATTTTTAAAAATATATTATATAATATCATTCAATTAAAAACAACAATGTACGGTGTACTGAGATGTTTTTAAAATTTAAATTAGATTATTTATTTATAAATAATCACTCACTTCACCTATCAAATTGTTCACCTTAACTCAATTATTCATTGAGTAGTTTAACACAGTAATTGAATTAGTATCCAAAACTCGAACACTGTATTCGGATATAACTTCAATTTAATTAGTTGCTACTATATATATGAGTATGGATTCGACTCACTTTACATCTACTTGATACAAGACAAGTCAAGTTTTCAAAAAACCAACATCGAATAGCAAAAATCACCCACTTAATTTTTTAGATTATTGTTAACTTAAACTCTATTATTCATTAGGTGTTTCCATTTTAAAGAACAGCCTCTTCGCCTTTGCTTATGAAATTTTGCCAATCATTCTTGCACACCAACGTTTTATCATGTTCAATTAGTTACTACTACGAACATGCATCATGCACATTTTATTATGTACCTTACAACGAATATTAAAAGCGAAAGTTTAATTCAATTTATGAATGATAATTAATACAAATTGCAACTGTTTTTGTTGACGGTTGAATGTGTGTGGCTTCACTTCCTAACCATATATATAAGACTCAGGCTTGACTTCCAATCTCATTGCTCACCCCAATTTAGAAGACTCACATAAGTTATTTTTTATCATTAGCTCCACAGTGAAAGATCAATATTATAAAAAAAAATTGGTGTACTTATATAAAGATATATGATCGTTTGGGATAATTATTTTTGTATTTAAATTAATAATTACTAAAAATAGAAAATTAGCTAAAGCATGTTAATTTTAATAATATTTTTTAAGATGTTACTTATAAATAATTTTTGTTATTCTTATGAAGATCATGATTTGAATTATCATTGAGTTAACAGTATTAATAATTTTTCTCTATTAACGATATTATATATAAATTTGATGGGAAGAAAATCCGCTCCAAACACGCTCTCCTCTGACGTAAAAAAATGTAAATTGCATGGAAATGGATTGGGGGAATAAAAAATCAGATGAGAGTGACAGAATGTGAAGTGTGAACTGATAACGGAAAACACTTAAGGAAATGAGAGGGAAAAAATAAGGAAAAGAAAATAGCCATTTGTAAATATAAAGGTTTGGTGGGCTCCACATAACATGGCTAAGCGCGTGAAGGTGGCCCCCATTGATCTTTCAAACTTCAAAAGGAGAAACCGCGCGACTTCCGGGGTGGTTGGGTTATAACTTTTTCGTCACAGATCACTTATTTATATACTCCTGTTTTTTATATTTAAATATAATTTTGATTTCTTAAAAATATTTTTTTTTATTTTTATTATTAAAAATTTATTTTTTAAGATTTTTTTAATTTTAATCCTATATATTAAATAATAATAATAACATTATAACAAAAAATTTAATAATTTAATGATTTATTATATTATTAAAAAATATGATAGATTAATTATATGTAATTTTTTATAATTAATTATATTAAATTAATTAATAAAAAATTTTAAAAAATTTTAAACAGAAAAATTATTCAGATAAAACCATAAAAATAGTTCAGTTTGAACTTTAGCTAATTCAATTCAATTTAAACCATTTTTTTTAATTTAGTTCAGTTTAAGTGAATTATTTTTTCAATTCAATTTAGTTCAATATTTAAGAACATCTTTATTCGAGATATTTATACCCCTACCTTTAAAGACTTATTTAAGTTATTTGTGGTTGTAAGCTTATTAGTGTTGATGAGTAATAATATTCATGTCTGAAATTTAGATTGATAGATATATTTGATATTTCAATTATTTAGATGTTTTAATGGAGTGATTAATGATTACATTTAAATATATTATTATTATTATTTTTATATATTTAAATTTTTTATTAGTATATTCGAATTTTTTTAGTCCTTTATATTATTTTTTTTAAAATAGTTAATAGTTGTTATAATTTTTAATTTCTTTTACGTTAATTTATATTATTACTTAATTATCATTAATGATTACTTAATTATATTATGTGATGACACGTCATTTTATATATACATTTAGTTTAATCCTTATAAATACATCTTATTTTTATTTTATTTCTTCTAATGTATTCTGTTTTTTTTTTTAATTTATTCTTTGATTTCTTACCTAGTTCAACGATTAATGATGAGTAAATAACAACAATGACTACTAAAAAATATATTATAGAATCTATTTTTTTTAAATAAAAAACTAAACATAAAATAAGTACATTATAATAACAAAAAAATACATTTAAAGCTTGTATTTATTTGCTTATATTTAGATAATTTATATTTTATTTATTTAAGAAATTAATCACGAGTTATCTTATAAATTTTTTAAATTAAAATTTCTAACACACTCTAAAATCAAATTAATCAAGGTTTAATTGATTGATGAAAGATATGTTTATGGGATGTTTGGTAGGAGAATTTTTAAGTTTTTTTTTTATAAATCTTAATATTCTTATATTTGATCTGCGTATTTTAAAAATTATTTTTAGAAAATTAATATTTTTAAAAATTATTTTTTAATTAACTTTTCTGGTAATTTTTTTTTGTATAAGAGGTGAAAATGTATTTTTTGAGTTAAATTTTATTTTTAATGTGATAAAAATATTATGATATTTATATTAGAATATTTAATATGATAAATAATTAAAATTTAAAATTATTTATTTTTCTTTAAATATTATAATTATGTAATTTTAGTTTTTTAGTTTTTCAATTTTTAAATTTGACAATTGGATCTCTCAATTATCATATATGTAATGTTTTAGTCCATCAAATTTCAATTGTGTAATTTTAAACATTTCAAATTTTATAATTAAAAAATTAAAATTATTTTTTTAAACTAAAATTATATAATTATAATATTTAGATGATTAAAATTGTAATATTTAGAAACTAAATTTATATAATTATAATATTTAAGAGATTAAAATTACATAATTGTATGAATGACTAAAATTACATATTTTTATATACGAAAATCAATTGATACAATTAAAATTTAAGAGACTAAAATCACATAATTACAAAACTTAACTGACCAAAAATATAATTAAACTTAAAATTTATAATAAAAATATTATGTTATATTTTATAAATAAAAATATTTATGATTAATCAAACATATTTTTATAATTTTCATAAATCATGATCTTCAAAAGTAAAAAAAATAAATAAATATTAAACCTAATGTCCCGATATTGTAGAAGGAAAATTGCAAATTGGGTCCTCAAATTGTTAACCAAGCACTTTCTTCGAATAAATGAAAAAATATTTAAAACTGCTTAAAACCTCAATCCTTCTTATTTGTTCTTTAATAAAATATGAGTTGCTGATATAAGAAATGTAAATTGAAGGAAATAAAAATTATCGCTTTCTGTAATTTGAAATAATTACAAGTTTCGTTAAAAGACTACTTATAACAATATTTAATCAATATGATCTAGTAACAGAATAATCTTTTAATTTTTTTTTCATGATAAAGTATATTAAACAACATTCACAGAAAACGAATGGCATGCTAACAAAAAAGTTACCCTTTTAATTTGTTTATGTTAATATAAGTTTTATTTAACAAAAATTATTTTGTTAGTGAAAATGTTGATCTATATTAATTAATATTATGTTTTATTATACTAACAATATGGTGTGTGTGTATAATATTATGAAATTATATATTCATATGATACTATTTTGGTCTTACATATGAAAAAAATAATTCATATTAATTTTAAAAAATTAATTAATCACATTAAATTATATAAATTTAAATTAAAAATGATTATTTTTTCAACTTATTCATTATTAAAATTAATTTTTGCTTATCACGATATTGCTACGAAATACTTATTGTTACTAGTCATGCTAACTAATGTTGATCTGATGACAGATTATCAAGCATCCCTTTGTTGATCACTTCCATAAAACTTCACTTAATATTTACAATTAACATATCTAAAATAAAATTCTCGATGTTGAATTTTTGATGGTTCACATTTGTATCGCATATTTTATTTGCTGGAAAAATTGAATAGTTCGCGTTTTGATTTTAAAGTTGCTAATTTTGTAAGCTTTCTCCCACTAATAATAAAAAAATGTGACATCCACATACCATCCACTTGAACAAGAGGGGAAGTAAAAAAAAAAAAGAGAGAAAAAACTATAATATGTTAACTTGTCCCAATAGAATTGCACTTGAAGTTCGATGTACCATGCTGATTTGTTTCAAGACAAGACTTTTGAAAAGTTCTTCAACTGCTAAAGTTTATGATTCTAATTAACAAATAGGTTGCTAGTGTTTGAACTTTGAAGTCTGTTGTTTGGTTTTATAGACCAGAATTTTATTTTAGATCCTAATCTCACAAATTTGAATCCTTCATCGTTCACACCATTATAGCTTGTTTTAGTTTTGGCTATAAGACAAAATTTAAAATGCTAATTGATACAACTTGGAGATGATGTGTTGAACAATAGCAAAACAGTGGCTACACTGCCTTAACAAAAACCTCATAAATTACTTGGTTGGTTTTAGATAGCGGGGAAAGATAAAAGTGCAAGAATTAATATAATTTATAATAGAATTTAGAATATTATAAAATTAATAAATCACTCACTTTTTATAAGTCAACGCCAAAAACATATTAGCATCTATTTTTTATGTTTAGTATACAGCACAGTTTTGTTACAGTGAGTGAATAATTATATTTGAACATACTCAACCCCCTCAGGTACTTAATAATTTCTTATCTCTTATGTTTTGTTTCTAACCCAAAACCTTATGTGAACGTGGTTAGAAGTGTTATTCATAAAAATATAATAGCAGATAAAAAAAAAAACCAACAAAATTAATTATCGATAACATGAACAATTAACGGCAACAATGAATGATAAAAGATAAGGATATAAAATGTAACATTTTATAAGTGGTTGATAATATATTAAAATAAGCTCTTTTAATTTCAACATATTTCACACAAACTCAGAAGTGGATTTGACATAGAGGACTAAGTCATAAAGTTTGGTTGACATCTTAAGTTAAAACTAGATCATTGATTAAATGAATAAGCATTTTAGCAGTTAGAATAAACTTGTCTAGTAGAATACATCAAGATATGAACATTGTAAGTGTCGTAAGCCTGGAAATGGACATGTGAATAATACAAATTAAATATAGTTTCAAACGGGCAATTTGGAGCAGTCAAACAACTTTAAAAAGTGTTCGATTTTATGGGGGAAAACGTTGGAACAAAAGAATATTGCTTGAGATGTACATTGACGCAATAACTTTGATAAAAAAATCTATACCAATAAATATTTTTATTTTAATACTCAAGTGCTTTTTTGTTTCAATTAAATGCTTCTTTCACTGCAAATTCATATGTGAGAAATGAAAACCTTGTATTGAAAAACACATGAACACCTAGAGAATGCTTAATTAATTATCCCCAAATTATTATAGAAATAATTATTAGAATATATCGTCTGATTTTACTTCTAGATAAGTCGCAGCATGGGATAAAGAGCTTAAGTATTAAATTAAAATATAATTCTTTAAGCTACTATTTTGTAAGTTTGCCACCAATTGTTTATAGCGAATATAAATTACAAAGATTATAATTGCTCCGAGTTTGCTCTGGATTTTTCGCTTTTACAACCTCTAATTGCTCTTTTATTTTCATTAAGTTCTAATTTACTATTTTTCTTTCCTTTTATAAAATTTGGAGACACACAATCCACAAAAACCCAAACTGTTTTCCTCCTCTTCTCTTTTTCATTTTCTCACTAAATATTTTTTGTTTATCTTTTTTAATATTTTTCTTTCAGTTACCATCATAGTCGGGTGTGTGTTTGGTTCTGCATTTCGAAAGTTAAAAATCATGATTTAACATTTGTTTGGTTTTACAAAATATTTTATGTTTTTTAAAGAACAATGAAAACAATAAAAGGTTATTTTTAACATTTTTTTGGTAAATTTTAAAAAAGTAAAACAAAGTAATATTTTTAAAATTAATTAATGAATATATAATAAATATATTTTTTTCTCAAATAAAATAAGTCGTTGGAAGTTGGAACGCGGATTTTTAGCAGTAACAAACAGGAAACTGAGAAGTATTAATGATATATAAGTTCGGGTAAATGTAGCCGGCCCATGGTAATTGATATTAGACAAACTTGGGCTTAGTTATTGGGTTCTTATTATCATTCCCAATTTTATTAATATACCTTTTTTTTTCTATTTTTTTGGAAATTATTTTTCAGATTGTAAACATTTTAATAATTCTAAAAGTGTTTTTTATAATTTATAAAATTTTTAAATTTTAGAAATTACTTTCTAAAATAATTTTTCAGAAAAAAAATGATACTAATTATCTTTAAATTATTTTATTTATTATATACTGATATACTTACTTTTTAGATTTATATAAAAAATATAAAAAAAGATATTATGAGACTTTTAAAGTCATAAGAATATAAATCTTTTGGACGTATCAACGTTCCAATATCATTGATGACAAACTTTCAAATGAAATAATTATTAAACTCATCTCTCATGTTTGTAAAATCATCCCTTTGATTGAAAACTAAAATTTTTATAATATCAAGAAGCATAGTCAAGTGTCCATATTTTTTGTGACTACAATGTTATTGTCATTGATTATTTTAAATAGTGTAAATTTTTTTTCCTTTAAAGACAATTTGATGTATTTTTTTATATAAAAATTGATTTTTAAAAAATAGTTTTTGAAATATGTTAATTTAAATAATTTTGAAAATTATTTTTTAAAATGTGAAATATTTAAAACTTTTGGAAAATGTTGAAATTTTAACTCATATAGAAAATAGTTTAAAAAATATATATTTTTAAGAAAAAACAAAAAGGAAAGTATATTAGTAAAATTGGAAGGTGTAAATAACAACCATCTTCGAACCTGGATCATAGGAGCTGGCGTGGCCCATAAAGCATCGATGGACCGAAAAAAAAATAAAAATACCACCTATCTAGCATGGTCATTGATCACACAGAATCAGCAGCACTAGAACCTTGAGAAATCTGAAAAATGGAACATTCAATTGAGTCATAGCTAGCTTGCTGCTTCAAAGTTTAAACTCGAAAAAACAAATAAACCTTAGAAGAAGAAGAGATGGAATCGTCGTCCATTCGAATCCGAAGATACGAAGAGCTTCCAACTTCTATAGACTTCGAGTCTCTCATAGAGCCTACAAACGTTCCCGCTGTATGTAAACACCAAACAACACTCTCTGCTCTTTCTCTTCTCTTTTTTATGCGCAATTTGTTATTCATAACTAATGATTAATTGGTTTTTTTTCAAACCCAAAAGGTTTTTTACGGCTGCGCCAAAGGTTGGAAGGCCTTCTCCCACTGGAATCCATCCAACGGTGGCCTCGAATACTTGCAGGTTTCTCTTCACTTAACTCACATTCTCTTCTCTGCACCGTTCTTTTCTTTTCGTTGTGTCTTATATCATTGATTGAAATAAGTCAACTATTTTTTGAACGTTTTCATTTGCTGCTATGTGCTTGAAACCTAGGCACGTGTGGGCACTTGCACAGTGGAGGCTATGGTATCTCAATCTGCGCCCGTTTTTTATGGTGATCTTGGAAGCCACCAGAGGGTATTTTTTTTTTTTTTTTTTTTTTACACTATTTGCTTTTCGCTGCTCTGTGGATGAGATGATGTGAAATTAATCTTTGTTTTCCTTGCCTTGCAGGTTCCTCTTCCATTTTCCACCTTCCTTGATTTTTGTAAGAAGCGGATGCGGATTCAAATGCAAATGCAAAGTAAGCACCATCAATGCCTTGATCGTTGTCCTGCCTCACAAACTCATGATGATACTCAACATGCTTATTTGGCCTTGGAGGATGCTCCCGAACAAATTTATTTAGCACAGGTTCAAAATCTAACATCTATGAGATGATCGGTAGCTTTGCCAATTGGTTTATGAAAGGAATTTTTTGATTAAAATGAAAATACTATGCTCTGTCGCGTCATGTCTGTGTTGGCCCTGACCCTAAATTTCTTTTGTTTGCTTATTCGATAGTGTGATACTGTGATGGTGGCATATTTTGTAAAATGAATTTTGGTGACATGTACTTCAGGTGTCAATAATGAACAGTGATCATCAGGAAAATGTTCAATTAGAAACCCTAAGGGAAGACATTCAGATGGTTAGTGCATTTATCTCTGCTATTGGTTTTGTAGTCTACAGTTCTGCACAGTAAATTTTTCTCTGTAATAGGAAATTTTTATTAAAAAAATTATGATTTAAGATTCTTGTTTTCTGCAGCCTCCAATTTTGGCTTCAAAGGAATTATCTTCTATAAACTTGTGGATGAACAATGCCCAAGCTAGATCAAGTACTCACTATGATCCACACCACAATCTTCTGTGCATAGTTTCTGGCTGCAAACAAGGTATATGTCTTCTTCTTAATGGTATCATATCACCTCCCACTATGAATATATTAATGGAGGCGCTACTTGTCAGGATTTACTATCGATTATAAGATTTTATAGGAAATTTCAATATGATGTTCTGTCTTACTGATGTTTTCATCTATTTAATGTCAGTGTCTAAAGCAATGTGATGATAGGTGATGTATAACTCCCAATAGTCTTTTGGAACTTTATTTGCTTCTCCTTCTAAGTGTTATTTTATGATTTTGGCAAAGATCCTTTCCAAGTTTTTCAATTACTTATTGTAAAGACTCTTTCCCTCATTTCAATCCCCCTTTCCACCATCTCTAACAGAACCAAATTCTTTGCAGTTGTTTTGTGGCCTCCGTCTGCTAGTTCTTCACTCTATCCAATGCCTATATATGGGGAGGCTTCTAATCACAGGTATTCTTAAAAACAAACGTTGAGAGAAAAGAGAGGATGGATAGAGAATTACTGTATGAAAAGATGCACTCAGTGATTTTTAGGCTCCCTATGTCTGTATTAATGTGTTAATTAGGTCATTGTACACTTGTACTAGTATGACTCTAATACAACTCTTACAAGTCTGTTCCCTAATACGCAACTCACTAATGCATCATTATATTCTAACAGTTCTTTTTGTTGTTTTTTCCCAATAAAACCATGTGGCAGTTCAGTTACTTTAGAAAATCCTGATTTCTCAATTTATCCAAGGGCAGAATGCTCAATGGAGTTGGCACAAAAGGTTGTTCTTCAGGCAGGCGATGCACTTTTCATTCCTGAAGGATGGTAAGGTCTTAAATTCAACAATGTCTTTATGATAAGCCTTTCAGTGTCTGGGTAGATTATCCCACAGCTGAATTAGGGGAAAATGTGTCAGGCTGGTTGGTTTACAGAGAAACTTAGGTGTTGCATGACAATTGTATAATTTGTACAATTTGTCTTTTGGCATTCTATACTGGATGTATGTCTGGAACTTTCATTGTTCACACAAAGTTTTGTTTATTTGTTGCCAATGCTGATCAAATGTCAAAAACAAACATCTGGAATACACCTAAGAAAGAATTTATACATATTTGTTTGAGATTTTTAGGTTTTCGATGGTGATTAATCTGATAATTGTTCCATGCTTGTCAATTTACTAATATACGTATGCTTTGTTTTCAATTTATGTGTGTCTATGTGCATTTATACAGCCTTAGGCCAATGGATCTTCACTCACCTACAATTTATAAATGGCCACTCACTCATTTCTTTCCTATATCTTTGTGTTGCATTATATTTTCATCAATTCCAGAACTGTATTCCTTATTATTTATGGTTGGGAATGGTTACATTTGAAAGTGCACTGTTTGATATGACGTGACCTTTGATCTGATTACCATCATTCTATTCATTGGGACAAAACACTTAGCTAAAGGTTATTGTTCCATGAGGGGATAAATATTTCCTGAAGGATGAGAAACTTAAAATGTATACTAAATGCAGTTAAAAATTCTGTTTGTTACTTACTCATGCAATGTAATGTTGATATACTCAGTGTTTAAAATGCTATTAATGTATTTCCCTTCTTAGATATTAGTTGCAATGCCCATTTTGACAATATGCATTTATTTTGCTCTGAAGTCTAAACTTAGTTGGATTGGAGAACATACTTTATCACAGGTCACATGGTTTAAGTATCTAGGGTGCATCATTAAGAAAGACCAAAAAATAGAGGGAGATGTAATTGTAAACCATAGAATTCAAGCAGGATAGAGGAAATGGATTAATACTTTTGGTGTTATCTGTGACTAAAAGGCACCACTCAAGCTTAAAGGAAAAATTTACTGCATAGCTACGTGACCTGTGATATTGTATGGAATTGAATGATGGGTGTTAAGCCAATAGGAGAATGAACTTAACATAGCAGAGATGGGAATGCTGCATTGGATGAGTGGACATACTAGACTGGGTAGAATTAGGATTGAATGCATTAGAGAAAAAGTTGGGGTAGTACATGTTGTAGACTTATATAAAATATGGTAGAAACTTGCATTAGATATTTAGATCAGATGGTTTTTCATATGTGTAGAGAAGACTTTGTGAAGCCCCATTAGGGAGAGTTGATCAAATGAGGGTATACAATCACTAGAGGTAGAGATTGAGAAAAATTATAGAGAAAACCATTAAGAAGGATTTAGAGTTCATTAATTTTTCTGTATATATGGTTTATGACAACATTATGGCATTGTTTGATGTATGCAGTTGACCCCACAATCACCACCTAGTGAGCAAAGGCTTGGTTATTGTTTTTGTATCTAACTATCTATAAACTTAAATTGTCTCACTTTTGTTATTTATATATCATTTGTTTCATTAATGTTTTTTGCTCTAGGTTCCATCAGGTAGATAGTGATGATTTGACCATTGCAGTTAACTTTTGGTGGAGATCCAACATGATGTCTTGCATGTTGGAACACATGGATGCTTATTATTTGCGCAGAATATTGAGAAGGTATTGATGATGATGTAGTTCTTTTTCAGAATTTGTCGCTGAATAGATGCTTATGTAATGTACTGACTTTTGAATGTTATTATTTGTCTTGTCAAATATAATTCACCTGTTGATCGGATGGATGCATACAAAGATTGATTGACAAAGAAATGGTATGTGCCTGCTTAAATTGTATGTCATTTACCGGAGAAAATTCTGATAAAGTCTACACTCTACATTCTTTATTCTTTTTCATTTATTGGGAAGTTGGGATTGGATAATGGATAAAGCTAAAAATTGATACTTCAGTTTTACTATTTTGTTTACTTTTTACCATACCTACACATGTATATGTAAATTATTCCCCTTTTCAAAATTCTTCAGATTTGTTGCTTCTTAGAGTGTTATTCTTTGCCTGCCTTACTATGCAGAGAATCACTTACTGGCTTAAAATTTTCAGACTGGTCCTAATATGGCCTTTGCCCAATGGTGAAGTGGATCATATTTTGGGTATGAGCCCAAATAAGCCATCCACTTAGAAAGTATATTCTAGAAGAAAGAAAAAGGTTAAGCGGGATGGGAGTGAGTTAGGGACATAGCAAGTGTGAGGAGAGAGGGATTGGTTAGTGAATAATGGTTGTACACGGCGCATGTGTTGATAGTGGTGGGGAGGAGATGAGTAGTATTTTTCAGTTGGAGTGGGGAGTTTATCTTCCTGTAGGTCTTAGGCTTTGGGTATTTCTTAGGCTTCTTGATTACAGTAAGAGCTCTAGTAGTTCATTTCCTTATTAATCAATAATATTCTGTCCCTATCATTCTATCAAGTCCATGATTGGATAGTTATTTGTTGTTGAGTTACAATTTATGGATTTTTTTCATAGCTAAGATTGAAGATTACAGTTGTTGAAGCAGTAAGCACAAACTTATAAACATCTGTCATTTTATCTCTTAGTTTTGTTCTCAAGTTTGGAGAAGGGAGTGATTTGCTATCCATCTGTTTCTAACCTAAAAAAGTTCATTATAAACCTGGTTGTTAATGCTTTCTCCTTTCTCTTCATAAATTCAAAGTTATTGTAGTAGACTTGTGACATACTTTTTTCCATAGACAGGACCAACTACTGCTTAAATTGGGGATGGGAACTAGGATGTGTGTATGCGAGCCGACTAATAATGGACAAGCAGGTCAGTAAATTATAAGATGGCTCTGATGAAGTTTGTTTTGATGATTGCCTCCTTACAAGAAAAAATAAATCCAGCTTTTCAGCCTTATCTTTTTGTCAGTGGCTGTCTAACTGGTCTTGATAATCTGATTGTCAGATGATGCTGACAAAAATTATGGTCAGTTGTTGAAAGGGATGGATTTAAAAGAGAAAAGAGTTGAAGAGAGGAACACATTGCTAGAATTAGAACCTGCTGCAGTCCAGGTGCTTCATGAACTGGTGTCTTCGGTTCACAACAGTGTTGGTACCAACCAGGATGGGCAATCACTGTCAACTTCTATAAATGATAATGAGCTTGTAGGGAATGATGAATGCAAGAAAATAGTGAATGTTGACTTGAAAGATGATACAGTTGCTAAAATTCTCTGGGATGTCAAGCCACAAACTCTGCAAGATGTCTTTATTGCTATGGCGGTGAGTTTATATTCACCTACTAAGCTTGCAAATATCAAAGAAGTTTGGTATTCTTTATGCGTTGTTACTTTGAACTGTGGGTTGGTGTTTTCATTATGTTAGACACAGGGCATTGTTACTTGGTCATCTCAATGGAGTCCTCACAACTTGACTAATTAGTTTGGATGAGATTGGTATTTTTGTTTGTCATATTAGGATTGGGGTACTTCAGCCTCTATTGTTAGTTTTTTATATTGTGCTTTCCATGGTTTTTCCAATTATCGATAATATTGGATCTATTGCTACTTCTGGTGTTCTGCAACATGAATTATATACTAATCTTGTTTTTTATTCATAGATTTTAGGTATTTGTTTAATCATTTCAGTTGTGTGTGTATTATTTGAAGCATGTTGGATTATATACTATTTTCAGCACAACTTCCCAAGAACTCTAGAGGCTCTTGTGCTGCATGTACTTTCACCAGTTGGGGCTGAAGTCCTTACTCGGAAATTTGATGAGATGGATCGGCAAACTCTCGAGGAAGATCGGTACTTACTCATATGTAATATATTCACATCTATTTAATGTAATTGTTTGTCAAGAAGATAACATCCAGTTTTTTTGGCCATCTCTGTACTTCTAGGAATAGATTCTATGAGATTTTCTACAGTGCATTTGATGACGTATCTGCTGCAATGAATTCAATTCTAAAAGGGAAGGAATTGTTTACTCAACAGGTAATTGCCGAGCTGTGCTCTAGCTTTATCTTGTAGAATTTAATGTTCCTAATTTATCCTAGTATTTAAATCTTTGCAAAATTTAGTTCTATATTTAGCCATTGTTGTTTGTTGCAAGCTTCAACATTTCTAAGATGATTTTTCGCTCAGTAGGACTTTTGCCAGTAAGCAAGTCAAACATTTGTATTCCCATGCTCTCTTAAATCCAAAAACTATCTAAATGACTTTAAAAGCTTACTGAGGAATTACACGTTTCTTTTATCCACATGGTTCATGTAATATTAGTTTAATTGTGTGAAAGAAAGTGAAAAATCGTTGATTACCCATCTCTTTTTTCACTTAGTTCAAATGTTACTTCATTTTATTTCTATTTCTACTGCTTTAAATGCCCCTAGCAATTAGCAATTCTTGTATATAACTAATGATCAAAATTTTCACATGCCTTGGATACTTGACCATCCCTTCTCATTTGTGATGTCCTATTGATATTGTTGATCGGAAACATTATTGTGTTTTAGCATTATATTTAATGTTTTCTTTTGTAGTTTACATATGACAAAGCTATTTGATTGTTGCAATTTGGGGCTAGACTTATCTTGGATAAAGTAATGCTAGATCACTTGAGGTTATTCTCAGTCCAGTTACAATTGCTGCCTATCTGACATGCCTGTCATTTATGCCATATAGATTTGGCAATAATTGCATTATTTCAAGCTAAATATGAACTTCATATCATATTTTTGCTATTCTAACTTTATTTCTTGCATTTGGTGTTTTATCATATCCCTTAATATTTTAATGTGCTTTGCCTTAAAACTTATAATATTCTTTATATTCTGTACATGTCATTTTCAATTGGGTAACTGATGATTTTCTGACCATAGAAACTATTTTTTATTTCTCAGAATCAATTGATTTTGACAATTTTGACTGGTCTTGTTCTGTATTTTTTTTGCCCGAGAGTGACAGATTTCCTAAATATACTTTGATGGTTGCATCTTTCTCTTTTCAATAGTCTCTATCCTCATCATTATTCCTGTGCATGAGTCTTTAGCACTGGTTGCCCTGCATGTGCATTGAGACTTTAGTTTCACTTTCATATATGAGATAGAATATGTAATTGGGTTAAGCAGATTTTTGGTGTTCAGACAAATACATAGTTATTTAAACGTGGTGTGTATTAATTAAAGTAATCAAAACTAATTTTATTAAATGTTGAACAACAAAAGGAAATATATGCACAATTTTGAACTGCATGGAATTAAAATATCCATTCATTTCTTTCCTTTCGTTTCCTTTACCTGTATGGTGCAGGCATTTAAAAATGTAGTGGATAAATTTGTGGGAGTGAATCTGGAAAGCTGAAAGCTGGGTGTTAGAAGAGATGCTAAAAGGAGTAACCTTCATGGATGGATTGGCCCCACCGGTATCTCCAAAGAGTAAATTGATGCATATTTGAAACTGGAGCTTTTCTTTGTCTGGGTCTGGAGATGCTAAGTGAAGTGAAGCTTATGGATGAATTGGCCCCACAGGTTACCTCCAAAGAGTAAATTGATGGATATTTGAAACTGAAGCTTTTCTCGTCTGGTCCTGTATTTTTTTTATGTCAGTTTACAGTTTAGTAGACTATTATCACTAATTTGAAATGTATTCTGGGTTGTATATATAATAACATCAGTTGTATACATGCTATCTGACTAATACGTTGAATTAGCATACCTAAAATCTATTGGCTTGATTCTTTGATCCCATCATTCATGATTTTCCTTAATTGAAAAACTTCCAGTTTTGACTACGGACTAACCAAATCAGTTTACCTTACCAAAATGATCCCTTTTTTTTTTTTTTTCGTTTCACCCTGAAAATCTTTATGTTTAATGTGGAGTGAGGGACGATTATATGGATAAAAGAAAGCATGGTCTTGATTTGAAATAAATGCATGTATGGATTGAAGTTAGAAATATTATGTATACGTTTCAATGTAAATTTAATGAATAAATATAAAGTGAAAGTAAAAATAAGGGTCTTGATTTTTTAACAAAATTATATTTATCTCAAAAGTACTTCTCTACTTACAAATCAAACATGCACCTATGATATCAAAAACTTGCTTTAGAAATCCGAAGTTAGACAAATTATTATTGATATTACTATGTAGCATTGTACTTTTTCCATGGTTGAGATTTATTTATAAATAGAAATATTAGTAAAATATTATTTTGGAGTTTAATATACTTCTTTTATTAGTTTATTATCTAAAGAAAATGTTAATGAGTACGAAATCATTTTCATAAAATCTGTATTCTGTAAAAAAACTTATTATATTTTTTAAAAAAATTAATTAATATCATTCATACAAAAGGAAATTCGAAAAATATAGCATTGTTATCTAAATTACCACTTTAAAGCTGACTTCTTTATTAGGTAACTTAATTGACTTAAGCAATTAAACGCCAGCATTCTTCATATAAAAAATGGATAAGCTATTACTAACATATGTACTCTGTATAATCGAGTTAGAATTTTAGTTATGGAGGTATAGTGAAATTAATATTCGAAGCGGGTAGACAAAGAATGTCACCGTCCAACATACTGTTATGTTATCTCAATAACTGGAAAAAGAAAGTTTAGGTAATTATTAGCACTGTGGGGAAGAAAAAGATGAAAAAAAGAAGGTAAGTTGAGAGATTCCCTGGTGGAAGATGACATATGCAAGTATGTAAAATGTGGAGAGATAAAGAAGGGGAGGGAATAGAAGAGGCTTTTGGTTTTTCTCCTTTTACCACAGAGGGACGTGAAAAGAGGCAGTTTCTTTAAGTAGGCAAATGGGATGAACTGTACCTTAACCCTGCAACTTGTGAATATACTTTCTAAAAGCTTGGATATACCATAACACCCACACCTAAATAAACCATAAAACCCGACACCACCTCCTTTCGTTAATCCCCATGCTCTTTTCCTTCCGTGCTCTTGCAGTGAAATTTACTGAGTTTTATGACTAGGAACTTTCTTCATCCCTTTTGTTAGCTTGTATGCTCACCACGAAACGTGTGCCAAATAATCATAATATCAACAATAGATTTGTTAATGTTTAGATAGCCAAAAGAATAACTAATTAGCAGACAACGGGAATCCTATAGAGTTTGACAATTCAAGTGTAATCTTATACTGTGGTTCTTAAATTAATTTAAAAATAACATTAAAGAACATGAGTTAGGTTCTTATAAAAGAATTATTACTTTTATAACAACTATAAAAGTAAGATTTTCATTAAAAAAAATATAATTTCAAGTTAAAATGCGAGTTTCTAAGTGAATGAAGAAACAAAATGAGACTCAGTAAAAATAAATTGAAAACTCAAGTTAGATTCTATGGTTGGGGTAAAAATTAATAAATATTTTTAAATCTTGTGTTGACAAAAAATGACATATTATAAGAAAGTTAAAAATCTAAGCTGAGTTTTTCATTGGAGATATTCTTAAAAATACTTAAAATTATAAGTAATTAATTCGAAAATTAATGCTTGACTTTATATATATATATATATATATATATAACAAATTACAATAATTATAATTTTACACTTTACGGTTTAAAATATATTAAAATCCTTTTTGAAAAATGATACAAACCAATTATTAAAATTTATTTTCTTTATATACACGGGGATATATCTGTCATCATGTTTGATCGTGTTTAGAATCAGAGTTAAATTAAATAAAAGTTGACAAATTGGTGGTTCATGCAAAAGCATGGTAAATATTTAGACAACATATTTCTTAACTGATGTTGAATTGCATTTGTGGATATAGCCAGCCAAAGCCTACGATTTGTGTGCGCTACAAAAGTTGATAAAGGATAGACTGAAAAGAAGGCCAAGAATTGCAATTCAAACTTTCAAAGGAGCATGAAGCATTTTTTTCATAACCGTTGACATTTTTTTCACTCCCTCTTTTCCTTTATTTTGTGTATGCTCTTCTTTTCTCTTTTCCTTTTAATTGATTACCCACCTAGGTGTTCCGGACCACCATAACACTCCGCACAAATATACATACACCGCAAGTTTCATTCACGCTTATAAGTTAGATTGCATGTTTTGGAGCGTCTCTTTAGAAAAGGTTCCATTTCTTCAAAACCATATCCATTTTCTCCCTTCATTCCTCAAAAGAAAAAGTCGCGAGAAAAAGAATTTCTTGGAATTTGGTTAATGCTCTAGGCAATAAATGTGGCAAGCCCCAACATCCCCAAAGTTGCCAAACCGTATTTGCTTTAGGAATTTGTAATGTTAGTCCGAAATGGAATGCAGAAAAATAAATTTTGCTACGAATGTACACACTCATGTATGTAGAAATGTTTTCTTTATTTATTTGTTTGTTTGAAATTGTTAGCTTGAAGGTTGCATTATCCATGCACCTTTTTCACCCGTACGTAAATTAATTAGTTCATGGGACCCACATATATCTTATGATAGTAATTACAATTACTTAGTGATCTCATTGACTCACGGGCAACGGTTTGGAATTCACAAAAAAGCAAAGATGAGCTGTTTCGATCTGAGTATCATTCACGAAAATTCCTTAGTTAAATTTAACTTAAAATAATAATGGCCTACTTGACCCTCTTGGAGCCAAGTCTTGCATGGCTCAAATAGAGACAAAAGCTAGCGACATGGAGGACTTTGGCATTTTGCTGCTAAATCCAAAAATGGCGTCACTTCTAATGCACGAGCTTCACAATCTACATCATTCGTTATCCAGACAGAGACTTAAACTAAATTATTATACAAATAATGTTCAAAATGACAAGTTCCACTATCACAAAGATTTTTTCTGCACAAATTTAGATTATATGGTTATTTATTTGACCAATTATAGAGGGAGCTTTCATATCTTCCACCAAGGTGGATTTTTTTTTATATATATATAAAAATACAAGATTTAAGCTCATCATAATTTAATTTCTTGTTAATTTTTTTTTACAAAGTTATTTGACATGTTTGTTAGATGTTGGGTGTATCAATAACGCTAGTTTCTAACTCTGAAGCATCTCTCTATCTTTTGAACGCGGGTTGCCGCGAGGGCATTTCAGTCATTTTAAAACTTGCATGGTTGTGATAGCTCACACTTTGCCGACATGATGTCCTCATTTACGTGATAACCTACGCATATGCTTAATCTTAAAAATTCGGAATATATCCCATTCACAAAAAAATAAAAAATCATGGCTCTACAATTTTTCTTAGGGAGAATATTAATATACCTCTGGTTTTGCATAGAGGTTGTTCTTCTCATATATAGTTAATTTTTATTTACTATATGTATTTTTAATTCATAGAAAATCGTATCATTTCTTTATTTATGTACAATCTGGAGACATAATATATACATTCAAAATTATACGCGTTTATGTCTTAATATTATATGAGGTGCATCTCTTGTCGTCGTGCATACAACTATGACTATATAAGTAATTACCTTGGCTTTCATGAAATTCAAGAACAGACAGCTATATGATCTAAAGCCTCCGGCATAATTAGTAACTTAAATTCTATTTGCTTAAGTTTATTAAAAAATATTAAAAAAACTTTTTTATAACTTAAAATTTACTTATATATAAATTAAAACTTACTTTTTAAAGAAATTATGTGAAATTTTTTTACAAATTAATTAGTATATAAGTTCATTTTAGTTTATAGAAAAATTCATTTTTTTTTATCCAAACAAGCCCTTAACTAGGTACCTATCTACATTACATTCTAAAGTATGAATAGTCCCAACAACTCTTTCTGTGTTAATTCACTGTAGTCGACAGGGATGCGTATGGTAACAAATAGGTTAACAAAAGCACATTTATAGATAGATTTTTTTTTTTTTTTATTTCGTCTAACTTGGCATATATTAAATAGGAAAAAAAGTCCTCTCTATTTCTTTCATTATTATGCTTTTGAAAAAATAAATAATAATCTATATTATGTGTGACACATCTCTATTTCTTTTGTTTCCTTAAAATTATAGTAGTAAAAGAATAGAAAGAAAAAAAAATGAAGAAAATCTTGATACTCGAAATAGTAATTGGATGACTCATCTTATCTATAGTTATTGAATATAAGCATAACAATTGCAGTTTTTATATCCTTATCCTAATTAATGTGATTTAAAGGCTTAAAGGTGGAAAGTTTTGGAAGTGAATATTTTTAGACAAAGGCTAACAAATGTTCTTAGGATATTAGTTAAAAAATAAAAATAATTTTTTTAAATACATTCTTATATGATTTTTATTAAAACTATTTTTTTAATTTATTAAGTATTAACCAATGCCCTGAGATTCTAATTAGCAAGACTCATATTTTAAAGCAAATTCTTAATATGAAATTTAATTAGAATATAGTGAAAGTGTAAATATCTTTTACACTATTATTTAATTAAAAATGATCATATAATTAAAATTATAAATATTTATAGTAATTATTATAAAAGTCATATATAAGATGATATTATAATTGATTGATAGTGTAGAAATTTTATACTGATAATATATCAAAATTCAACTTTTTAATATGAAAAGGTTATATAAAAGTGTTTAAATTCGTGATTAAGTGGATCACATTCTTATGTCAAAAAAAGAAAATCATATTTTAATCAAAAGTCATACAGTATAACACACAAATATAGTAACATATCCGTGAATTTGCGCATATACGTAATAGCTTTTTATTATCACCTGTAAAAACATTGAATATATTTTTATTAATTTTTTAATTGAATATAGAAATAAAAAATAAATATTTTTATATACATGACGTAATAAATACATTTTGTTTCTTTAAATATCAACATTAAATATAAAATCAACCAGTAAATGCATCACCAATTCAGATTAAGCTTATACTCTCTCCAGTTTTGATTATAAGTAAAAAAAATAAATTATGCTTATTAAAAAGATTAATTAAACATCATTCAATTGTATTAATTTTATTTTAAAATAGTAATTTTTTCTTAAATTATTTTTTATTAAAAATTAATATTAAAAATAAAAAAGGAATATTAAAAAAACCTTAATTAAATAAAGAATATTTAAGAGAAATATCATAAAATAAAATAAATTAAATTAAAATTTATTTATATATAAAACCAAAATATACATATATTATTTTTCTTCTTATGTTGGAGACAGGAGAGAGTATTTCTTTCCACTCTCACTCAATATTAAAGGATAATTAAATGGCGGATTTTACTCTTTGTGCAGAGCTATATTAATTAGTACAACCGTTGGAACTGAAAATTCTACTAAATAAACTGGGAATGGAAAAGAAAATATCAAACACACCAATTTTCGCTAGTAGCAGTAATCAAAAGCTGTCAAGACAAAGATAGGACATGGGTAGCGATAAAAACAGAAGGACCAATCATTATAATCTTGCATGTGACATTTTCTCTGTTAGCACACTGACAACGTCGCTCTTCTCAACCCCATTTGTATTCTGTGCAAGACACATGGAGTCACAGTCTTCCTCTGATATTCAACAAACAAATTCTATACTTATATCAATGCTCACTTGTACAAATAGAAATTCATAACAACTAACTAATTAATTAAAGCATTTAATGTAACCTTGTATAACGGAAACTAACAATTGTACATTAAGATAACAACGACAAAAGGACGTACAGACGAAAAAGAAAATCGTGACAAAACTAAAACACGTTTAATGATTAATTCATCAACGAGGCTCAAACAAAGCATTGTAGTAATTTAAAGGGGTAAAATACAGATACAAGTTCTTGCAAGGGTACGAGATAAGGCAAAATGAGTTGCCCATTCTACACTCTTAGTTTTGGAGTCACTCTCTTCTTTGTGTAAACAATTTTCGAGTACACCCAGCATATTGGTCCTTAAAATTGTAAGTATCAATCACTTTACAACTTACATTACAAAATTATTTTTACTTTAATCCTTAATTTTAGACAAGGTCATTCAGTCTTTTCCAATACAATACTATCTCCACCAAAAATATTAGCAACACATTCTTTAATACTTTTCTTTTAACACATGTAATTTTTAATAAATTTTAATTCATAACAAAATGTATTTAAAAGAATATATTGAAGAATGTGTTGCTGATATTTCTTATTTTTAAAGAATAACTCTTGCAAAATTAAGGATTATAGTAAATATCTTGTAAAATTTAGAGTGATCGAAGCTTACAATTTGGTAGACTAAAAGAGTATTTACTCACAATTTCCCCAGGATTCGGGGCCAGTGGTTGTCCCAAGGAATCCAAAACCTTGTTGGGGCTTGAAAAGCGAATTATTATGATTATGATGGTGCTCGTAGGGTTGGTGGTGATGGTTGTACTCTACGCTTCCCCCGGCGAACGTTAGCATATCCTTGACGTTGATGCTAACGTCAACCGCGCCGCCGTTGGTGAGTCCGAGAAAGTCCCTGGTGAGACCGTCATTGTTATTCTTGAGGCCTCTCATGTTCATGTAGTGTTCGGGTGGCACCGAGTCGAGCTGAGTCGTCACAGTCCCTAACTCGCCCATGCTGAGCTGAGTCACGTGAGTGGGGCCCGTGATGGCAGCTGCACCGACGGTTGCGGCTTTCTGAAGCAGTGCAGTGGCTGAGAGGTGTGCTGACGTGACAGCGTTGGAGGGGGATTGCGAACGCACGTGGAGGTCACGGAAGGGTGAGGTTATCATGGTCTTTGGGTGTTGAAGAAGGAATGAAGGAGAAGAGAGGTTGTTGGGGATGTGAAAGTTTTGAGATTCAGGTTTGATGTTGCTGTGGAGGGTGGTAAGGTTGCTAGGGTTAGGGTTTGGGTCCCAGGGATTGATGAAGCTGTTGTTGTTGTGTTGTTGGGTTGGGAAAAGGAAGAGGGAGTGGACTAATGGGTTTGTAGTGTTGGTGGCTAGTTGGTTTGCTGACAGTCTTGCACTTTCTTCAGCCAATGCATCGCAGAATGCTCTGTGAGTTATGAAGCTGTCCTTCCTACAGTTTTAACACAAATAATACAAATTACAAAACACTGCAGAAATATATGCCTAGAAATATTCTTGCATATGTATATGGCATTAAACAAAAAAAAAACTTATAAAATTATAAACACATGATAAACAAGGGAAAAATGTTTAGCTACTTCGTCTTTTGTATCTGTTTGGTTTCAAGTTAATCGCATCTCATACGCGATTTTAAGAAGATAATAGTAATTATTTTTATATTCCAAATGTAATTTTTTTTTTTTTACGAATTTTCAAGCATGCTAATAATGTAGTAATTGGGGAAAGTTGGGTTTTGGACATGGTGGAAGGAACGGGGGACTGATGGTCTCCATCTTAAAGCATTTATCACATTAATAAAATATAAGTTAAATATAATAATAAAAAATAAGCTATTAATATTGACATCCTTGAAAATAAGTATGAAGGGAAGTAAGGGAATTTTTATGTTCTTTTTGGGGTGTTGTCGAACTTGAGGATGAAGTGAATCGATGCATGTAAATGTGAAGTTTGCAAAACCAAAGGACTTATTACGTCCTTGTAGAATGTGCCCGGTTTGCAAAAAGGTGGGGGAAATCGTGCATGGGAGAGGGTTAATAGTCCATACACGGATTGAAGTGTAAAAGGCTTAGACCTAATGGGACATGAATTATGTCGCAGGGTCAAATTAAAAGTAGGAGAGAGGCAAAGAAATGAATGACAATTGATGGATGCCCTTATGCTTTATGCATGCAGATAAAAAAATATTGGAAAAGACTTAAACTATGTTAGTAACTTAGTATTGTTTAATTAAAATTGAAATCTTATTTTTGATAATTACTGTCCATTTTAATTGTTAAAGCACACTATACATTTTAATAAAAAAATATATAAATTTTGTCCAAAATTTTATGTATTGACTCAAAATGTGAAAAGATTATTGGCAATGTCGTCATGATTGCGGAAGTCTTGGGAAACTAGAGCTCATGCACGACTCAAAGACAAGAAAAATGGAAATGAATCCCATGTATCCACTGATGATGCCAGAGGAAAGCAACTTGGCATATCAGATTTTTTTGCAGATTTATCAGATTTCACAATGATGAAAGTTCAGAGAAAAATGGCTAAGTAAAATAAAATTAAGAAAAAGAAAGAAATCATCACAAATTTTAGAACAATATTAATTATACTTCTATTACTTTTCAGTAGACAAAAATAGATCTCCATCATTTTCTGAGAGACTGCAGCCACTCCACATACGCACATATGTGCATATATAATAGAGAGAGAGAAGTCTAGAAAACAATTGAGCACTCTCTGACACCCTTGAAATTTTTATGTAGCCTAAAACCCTATGAATCGAAGACTTAAAATTTTTGGACATAATGTAAAAATAGTACATATCATGCCCTTCATGCTGACATGCATGTGCATGCATCATGAGGTTAAAAAAGATTAACAACAACAAATCGCTATTGAGTCACAGATAAAACAGTAGATAAAAACAAAAGATGTGTGGATTGTTATTTTTTGTTTTTGTTGTTAATTGCCGCGCATTCATTTGGCAGTTTTAGGATTCAGAAACAGCTAAAGTTTCAGTCACTCAAATTGACACTTGTATATTAGCTGTGTTCACTTTCATGCAACCTGCCATAGCACTTGAACATTTAAAGCAGAAGGTAAATTTCAAGGCGAAATCAAGCTTACCATTCCTATGTAAGAACAAAGATCCACCGAAAAAAATTTAAGAGAACCCCTTTTAATATATAAACATGAATTGATTTAAATCAAGATAATATATGTATGAGTATACCTGGAGAAAAGGGTTCCACAATCACATCTATATTCTTTAGTACCACAGGTTTTAGAATGAGCTTTCCAATCTGACTGAACCGCATAGATCTTTGAGCACTTGTCACATTTCCACTTTTTCTCTCCGTGTTTTCTGCAATAGTGTTTCTTAATTCCTGTGAGATCCCCCAGAGCCCTTGAGGGGTTGTGGTGCACGCATGAAGGCTCTGGGCAAACATAGGCCTTCTTTTTCACCTCTTTGTTGTTTCTTTGCTTCAGCTTCCATGGGAGGTTATGCCCTCTCCTATGAAGCTGAAGGTTCTGATCTCTCTGGAAACCCTTGTTGCAGATCTCACACACAAATCTATTGGTAGCTAGTAGAGTCTTCGGTGATAAAGCAATCACTTCAGCATCTGGGTCTGAAACGTCTCACAAATTATATTAGAAAATTAACTAACCTAATTAGCACACATGTCGTTTAATAATTAATTACACATCAATTGAAGGGATATAAATATATATATGTTACATACATATAATCCAAAGTCCAAAGTGTTTATGAATGATAATAAGTTAATTAATTACCTGGATTTCCAGGGAGGTTTCTCTTTTTCTTGATCTTTTGAGGCTCTTGTTGAGAAATGGTTGTGCCTACGTGATTGAGTCCACCGATTCTTGTACCACAGGAGACAGTGGCCTCTTCGGACAAGGAATTCGAATTGGACATAACTGCAGGGAACATTGCCTTTGAAGAAAAACTCCAAGTTGGAGGAAAAAAGAAAGAGAGGAAAAGCAAGATACGATATTCTAATGTCTCGGTTTGTTTGTTTGTTGCAAACCGTAGCTATATATTTATTAGCTTGGTTTCGTGATGGCTACTTTTTGCACCTTGGCGAGCCAAGAAATGCAAAATCCTAGCTCGGGACACGACTAATAATTATATGCAGAACCTTGCTAGTGAACAGGTGGCAGAGACACATAGACAGAGAAAGGCATCATTTGCTTTGTGCTAAAAGAAAAATAATAATAGAAAAAGCTAAAATAATTAATTAATCTCGTGAAGAGAGGAGATGATGATGGTGGGTTATTTTTCATGTCACTGTCTAGGCTATGGATTATTTGTCTGAGCTAACTCTGAACAACTATTTTAGATATATGTACATCTCTCTTTCCAATCTCTCTGTGTGTGTTTATCTATGTAAAAAATTATGTTCATCAATAGAATCCACCATGCAATCAACAACCATTTTAAAATAGAAGATATTTCCTCAACACAATAATCTCAGTACTCAATAACCCGACTTTGTTTTCTTAATAAATCTATTTGAGTGTGCAAGGAGAAGTTCATTATAACCGGGTATTTGTAGAGAGGAGAAGGTGATGATGACAGTGGCAGACTAAGGAAGAAGTAGTGGCAAATTGTAGAACACATTAAGACAAAATTAAACAAAAAAGAAATTTGGGTGGAAATAAAAAAAGGCAAGGAGGCTTTTTTTTTTTTTTTCTTTGTGTTTTAAAAAATTAATTACTAAATCAGTGTAAACAAAATATTTACCTATACGAGTGGTTTTGGTCACATAGATCGCAGGAGACAGTTATCTATTTTTAATTTTTGTTTATCTTGAGAAATATCAATTTACTTATTTTTTCTCAATTTTTCAACTTTGACCAAAATAACTAATAACTTATTACATTTATTTTTTGCATTGGAAATAAAAGAGGTGTCATCTCAATTAGCTGCTAGTTTTGTAAAAATAATAATAAAAATAAAGATGTTAACTGAGATGACACATTCTTTATTTTTTCATTTTTTTCTATAGAACAATAGAGTTAATATCTTCTTTATTTCAAACTCAAAAATCAAATTCAGTTAGCTTTTAATTACTTCAATCATTTTTTGAAGCTGAAAAATTAAAGAGAGTAAATGGGTTGGCGCTTTTTAAAATATAAAAACAAATTAAAAATAAATAAGTTAGATTACGTCTGTGGTCAAAACAATTTCGGGTAGATAAATATTTTTTATACACTATTTTAATAATTATTATTTTTTAACATTAATAAGAAAAAAAAAAGCCGCCAAGGGGACTAAAAAAGACTAGGAATTCTTCAGAGTGAAAAAGATGGAGGTGGATGACAGTAGTGACCGAGCAAAGACTAGGAAGTATCCTAACTCACTTGACTAGTAAAATTTCTCTTTTAATAAGTAAATAAATCTTTATTTAAGGAGGGCTATATTATTTTCTATATTTTTCTAATCTTATGTTTTATATATTTTTATTTTTATCTTTTTCTTAGGCATAAAAAAGAGTTGTTTTCTTTTAGCTAGGGTCTGATAGCACTTTCTGCCTTTTCTTTTTGTTAAGTAATAAACACCCAAATCTCAAAAGGTCCTTGGAATGATATTAAAAGAGAGGTATTGCTCATCAACTGGCTTAAGATAATTAAAAAAATAGTAGAAGAAGGAGATGCTAAAAAAGCTTGTGAAAGGCATGCATGTTGGCAGAGATAACCCCACAACTAACATGATTGATTCACTGATTGACATTCAATTTATACAGTAGTTCATGTAAAAATCTGGCCATTATCATTGTTTGCATCAGATAATAATACAGCCATCCGTTTCCTTTAATGTTGTACATGAAGTTAAATAACAAAATGACAATTGAAGGACAGTTCAGTGTATTTCAAATTCCTTGAAGCATAAAACTTTGTCAGATAGCATAGCTTTCCTGCCAATTTTATGCATTCGTAAAATTAATAATAGAGATTTAAGATAAATAAATGAATGAGTTTTTTTTTCAATATAACAGAAGAAACTATTTGCAAA